>JASFAX010002998.1:0-43960 GCA_030737875.1 Allium sativum | reverse complement strand
AACCATCATCCAAAGTGCATTACACAACCGCATAAGCATTAAATATAAATAATCAACGCTTACAACAGCTTGTCAACCAATCGATCGACATACAACTAAATAATTGGGATTAGTGTACGTCAAATATCATCCCAATACCCGTGTGGGGTTAAAATCAACAAACATATATTTTTATTTGTGCAGTTGGGTGATGTGTAAAATTTATCGTCCCAATCAATATCAGTTAAATGGGTGTACATAAACTAATCGTCTGATTTGTAAATGAATATTTATTTTATTCACATACATGTTAAAAATTATATTTTTAACCATAAAATATTTATTTCAACACATGAATATTTTCCATTGCACATCACAATCCCAATCAATATCCACAACACAATACAATCAAACAAGTCGTCCATGGTCTGCGGGCGACGGTATCGGGTGCTGCTAAGCACCGTCTACATCCTAATATATATTTTAACTAGAAAATCAAAATAAAGTGACAAGTTCTCACCTTGGGGATCCACTCCGCCATTCTTTATCGTCGCACAGATTCGTTCTTCCGATTCCAATGCAATCTGTTTCACGAAATTTATATCAAAAATCATATTTTTAATACGATATTTACATCATAAAAATCCCATTTTTAACACGAGGTTAATATTATAAAAATCACATTTTTATTCTAAGAGATATCGTATAAAAATTTCATATTTTTATTATCTAAAAATAATTTCATTTCTATTATAAAAATCATTTCTTTTTATAATTTAAAATCAAATTTTCTATGGATAAAAATCACATCTTTGATTTCATAAAAATCTCGTCTTTATATTTTTTTTAATATCAAATCTTTATGACAATGTTATATGTAATAAAAACCGCATTTTTATTACAAAACCATATATGCAAGAATAATATTTTTAAAACAAGGTTATTTAAAGAAAATCACGTTTTTATTAATGCTTCATATAATTAAGAAAATACAAACTTTTTGTAATTAAAAATATAATCTTCTTATAAATAAACATATAAACTTTTATATAAATAAATATTAAAAAGGGAAACTCACCATTTTCTACAACAAATCAGAGAAGGGGGGTTTCACTGTTGGAGGGGTGGTCAAAGGAAAATCTGAGGCGCGCAGGGGGGGTCAGACCCATGGCGGCGGCGGCGAGTTTCTAGGGTTTTGGGCCATCAGATTTTGGAGAGAGGGGGATGGAGAGGAGAAATGAGAGCGTGAGAGGGGGGGTATGGCCGGCGACGGCGCTGGCCTAGGGAGGCGTGGCGTACGACGATGGGGCTTGACGGAGGAGGGCGGCGGCTATGACAGAGCGACGAGTTTTTTTTTCAATTTTTAAAAACTGATGGGGTATGAAGATGGGGGTGAGAAATAAAAGGGGAGGGCCTAATATATATTTATATATTTTATTATTTTAATTTCCAAAAAGTTACCCTTTTCATTCAAAATCAAAATCAAGCCCAACGACTGTCGCCCCTAGCTAATTACCCGCATTCCGAACACAATGAGATATGTCCCGCATGCCAATTCAACCATTACGATCCGTTTTCGTTTAAATTAAAATATAAATCTGTATATATTACATTTGAACATACATTTTAATTTACTGGGGCCACATACTAACCCCAAAAATTCTAGAAAAATAAATCTGGCTATGTTAGGACGATACGGTCCTAACGAAACTAATTTTATCGAATTTGGAGACCATTAGAAAAGCGGTCATTTTTCAGTCGATTAAATTCAAATTGAAATTACCAAACACGTTTTCTTTTGCCATGCTCACATATTGATTCCAAAAATTATGAAAATTGGAATCTAACGATAATTTGACATTTCGGATTCAACAAAAGTGGTCTTGTCGAAAACGGAGGTCGTTTGCAAAATTCCTATTTTTAAGGGCTATATTTCCATAGCGACTATTCTGAATTTTCAACTGGACATAACTTTTTATTCGCGCTATAAAATCTGGATTTTTCATATTCGTTGTAGAGATATTTTTGAAAAGATTCAAATATTTCTAGTTTCACCAAAATCTGGTTTATTTTGAATCATGTACATTCATTTGAAATTTGATATCGAAATTTCAAACTACCGCGCCATTTTCAATTCCTTTTATATATAAAATGAATATTTATATTCTAACTTCGATTTAAATAAATTTATACGTTCTAATTCTATTCAAAATAAATTTCTAGTCGTTATTATTTAAAATTCTTATTTTAAATATTCAAAATTCATTAAAATAGCCAAAAAAAAAAATTAAAATTGGTTCTGATTTTCCGGTTGTTACAATCTCCCCCACTTAAAATCTTTTCGTCCTCGAAAAGGAACGGAGCTGAAATTTGTTTTACTAATCAACTCAACTTTCATTCTGGCGTTAATTCTTCAACTTTTTAGTTTCTAAAAATTTTCTAATTTCTCAAAAAGTTGGATAACACCCTAAATTTTTGAAAAATTTCGCCATAACCTCCTTTATACGGGGAGCACTTTAAAACCGCAACTAGCCTCACAGGCCCTCATCAATCCAAAAGAATAAGCAAATGCCAAGCTGCCAGCCTTAGGCTTATAAACTTTAAAAGAAAAAGAAAATTGCCAAGCGGCCAGCCTTAAGCTCATAAACCTTTAAAGGAAAAAGAAAATGGCCAAGCGGCCAGCCTTAAGCTCATAAACCTTTAAAAGAAAAAGAAAATTGCCAAGCGGCCAACCTTAGGCTCATAAACCTTTAAAAGAAAAAGAAAATTAGTAAACATGTACCTATTTGTCGGGAATAAAATTTTATTTCTCTTCTTAGCTGTTTATCCATAACCTGTTCAACAATGTGTGTGTGTGTGTGTATATATACATGTATGCATTTCTAAACAATTTCCAACTCAGTACAATATTTGATTCAATTTAACTTAATGGTTCAAAATTTTAATTAATCAAACCAATAATCAAACAACACAACCAACAATCAATTAGTTGATTATCTTTTCAGATTCATAATTTTTGTATACTCAAAAATCATGTTTTTGATGCCAAATCACAACAAATAACCTTATCTAGTTTTGGTTCTTACACCTGTCAATTAAAAATATATAGACATCCCACTTTCGAAACTCGAACACAAATGCTGATGATGTCTAGACTATCATCAGAATCGTCTCCAGGCAACTAGAGTGTGATTCTATATCTATCCAGTATATTAAAACTTTGAATATACGTTTGCCAGGCGTTTATGCAAAATCTTTATATATTGGATTGTCCAAATTCAATACAAATAAATACTCAAATATGTATGAAATGATTTATATCTTCAAAACAATTTTTGTTTTTTATTTTTTATTTTCAAAACACTACTCTTCACACTCGTTCTAGGGTACTACTGATCCTATCTCTAACGAGTCATTCTCATTGGATATTACTAATCCAATCTCTGATGAATTCTTTCGTTCGGTTCTAATGTATCTTGTTCTCGAGCTCTGTAAACCAAAGCCCAGATACCAAACTGACACGACCCGAACTTCCCCGTATAGGAAAGCCCGGATTGAGTTGAGAACACGACAAATCAAAACACAAACAGGAGGACATTTCATTGCTTATTACAAAAATTTACATTAGAGTACAAAGATATACAGAGTATGAACAAATAATATACATTTAATAAATGATAGAGATCTACAAATTACAATGCAGTGTAAAATACAAAAACACAACTGAAAAAGATAAACGGATACAAAGCTTTCCGATGATCGTTCCAGCTGTAAACCAGGATCCTATGAATATAAATATGCAAAACCCAAACTACTAGCTACCCATGTGGAAAATACGGGAACCCAGAGTTTAGGTTAAAACAATAAACTCCAGGTCAGTCACGTGACTAGTATGAGAACTAAAACAGTTATTAAATGTTTACTTTAAAAATAAAGTAAATCAAGGGACCACGCCGTATAACACGGAATGGGTTTCCTCCCAAGAGTACCAGTGCATAAAACAAACATCGTAATGTTTTTTAGAAAAATGAACCTATTATAAGACTTAGGTCCCATCACACAGTGCAAAGCAAGCCGGAGGATAGAGTTTTACCTTATAATAGCCAAACATGCTTGGTACATTTACAACAAATCATTTTGATACTATTATAGTGAAAAGTGTTTCAAAACAACCTCAAATATAAATTTATCAATCATAGACGGCATAATGCCCCAACCCACTATGTCGCCATACTAGGCTTTACAAATAAAACCGAATGTCACGTATTGGAAATTGGATTTTCGTCATGAGTCGAGGCAAGGGATGTACTCCTCGCCGGCTTCGAGACACTCTAGCAAATGCCTCGGGATCTCCCGTAGTAGACCCTTGGATACTCCAAGGCCGGTCCTCCCTTACGTTTGAGAATTAGTATTCCTGAACACACGTTCCCCGGTCCTATAGGACCTATATCCATCGGTTCCGTAGAAACCGATATATTCGAGGCGCCTCGCATTCCAACAACCACAAAGGTAAAAATAATATAAGTATCTGGGTTTGCAAAACCCCGACATATCCCATAGCTAGAAAGAAACGCCAAGTCCTCCTTGGGTCCCTTATCCTGTTTTTGACTCATACCAAGGTGTGAGGCTCGCGAATTAACGCTATACACAAAGCTATGCTATATCAAAGCCGTGCTTTGATCATCAACCACAAGACTCTACTTTTCAACAGAAGCCTTGATCATTTGCATCTCAGCATGCCACACAGGCAATTCACGCCATGTGAGTGATGTCTATCGATATATAACCTCTAAGCTCGTACGTCTCAGAGAAGGGCATTAAGTAAGAGAATAAATTCTCCGCCGCCAAACAGATATATATTTAATAGAGATCAACCAACACAAAATAAAATCCAATGTTAGACACACATCCATTTACAAGTTCGTTCTGGGTCTGAACGAAACCTGAGGCACCTTATTCCTCGTCCCGTATGTACAATACAGGAGAGAGGTCCTCGCATATCCGGTCGATCTCCAAGTACATGTGGACGATCACCACTAATTAACTTGTCTTGGGTGTACAACCCAATCAAGACATCAGTAATCATCCAAATTATGTGAAGACCTCCGGTCTTCAACCACCGTCTTCATCGTTGACTTATCGTCAAATCAGTTATTTAGAATGGGTATAAACCTGGCCTTTCCGAATAACTCGCGTATATAATAAACAAATGCTATAAAAACACAACATACGCCTCATTCCAATTCTGAATATTCTTTTATTTAAATATTTATATCCTTTGGGGAAGGTTCCCATTAATTTTATCAAAGATAAATTCTTTAAATTTATTCTTTAATCTTCCTTCGGATATCAATCCAAACCAAATTAAAGTTTATCCAAACTAATCGGGATTAGCGATCTTTACCGAAGTAATCATTTATTTTATTTTCCAATCCCAACCTATTCATCCCATGGAGTGAAACTGGTATTACCCCATAACTAACACCGCAGTGTTATCGGTAAAATTAATTACCAATTTCTGTTCAAATCTAATTAAAGTTTTAACTATAGCTTAGAGCAAAACTAGTGCTACTCCATTCTCGATCAATTCCCGAATTTGATAATTTAAATTATCACATTCTCTTTTCAATCTAATTAAAGATTCATTAAAACTCCAATTAGTTTTAATTGACCCAAAAATCAATATTAATGATTATTTAACTTTGGAAACACTAACATGTCGCATCGACAATATACACCACACTATTGATTTCTACCGATATATAACCTCTAAGCTCGTACGTCTTAGAGAAGGGTGTTAAGCAAGTGAATAAATTTCTCGCCACCAAACAGATATATATTTAGCAGAGATCAACCATACAGTTCTAAATACAATGTTAGACATGTAATCCCATCTTTAACCGGGTTAAAGAACTACTGTTATTTAAAACACAGTTCACAATAAACCCAAATCACATTCCATTAATTATGGAATCTTCATGGAAAGCAGATCAATATATATATAATTGATATCAATTTCCGTATCCGACTAATAATGTAAATGGAATAATGACAAAGCTTTTTAAATTCCATATATATTAACAGTCTTCCTCCACAGAAGCTCATTTCGATTATTATCAAATCAGAGTCCATTCAATTCCAATTTAATATATTAATTTGAAACACTTTACTTTGGAAAACTACCATTAAATCTTATTAAAAATATTTATAAATTCCAAATCACATTTCATTGTAAATCGGGTTAAAGAAAGAATGTCGTTAAAAACACAGTTCACCACAAACTCAATTCACATTCCATTCTCAATTCCAATTAAATGTTAATTGATTGGTAAATTCCTCTATATCTTATTTAAACGATTTAATCTTTTCTCAACTGGGTTTAATAATAATGTCATTTAAAACACAGTTCGCAACAACCCAAAATCCAATTCAATATAAAATACAAGGCTCTGAATAGAAATTATATCGGCTTATATTCAATATCAAATTCTGAAATCAACAAATATCGTATTGGGAATAACGATATATATATATATATATATATATATATATATATATATATCTTCCAAATTCCTCCACAATATCCGTATAATCACGGAATCCAATATCGAAATATTCCGAAGATAACTTCGATTCAAATCCATTCCAATTCATATCTTGGAATTTTGGTTATTTTTAAAACCATTTCAAATCCAATTTATTTATTTAATAATATTGGATTTATAATTCTAGTTCATAACTAGTTTATTTCGATAAAAATATCTTTTTATCTTTTCAAATATGGAATTTTTCATCCTAATTCTTTCCAAATCGTTTATTATGATTTTACACAAATTATTGATATTTTTAATAATTTTATCAAGGCACATACAGTCGATTTCCATAAACGGTCATCGAACGGCACTTACAACGAGCTTTTCCAAATTTTATTTGGACATAATTCCAAATCCAACCGTTAGATTTAAAATTCCTTATATTTTTTTGAAAGCTCTTTTTGATACGAATCTAACGATTCCTGATTTAGGAGAATCCGACGGTCGGATCTCTCGTAATGTCAATTCGAAGTCAATGGTTGAAATTCGCGAACTACCGCGGCGCAGTGCGTTCTATTCAGGCCATTAAATATATAATATATATATATATATATATTATATATTTCATCGATTTCCATTTGAAAAGTATTTTGTAAATCGTTTTAAATTCGTTTAAAAAACGATTCCGGCTTCATTTTCAATTTTAAATCAAAATTGAATGTTCCTTATCATTAATATATAAATATTTTCCAAAATATTATATTTTCAAATAATTTTCTTTTTGATATTCATTATAAAAATGAATAAAATCGATATAAATATCGTTCGTGTTAAAATGGCGCAACTCTAAACAACACAGCTTCATATATTTAAGTATGTTCGTGTCCATCCAAAATAGGACATCAAAATCAGATTTTTAATCCCTTACTAAATATTATTTTAAAATATTCCTTAGTTTAAAATATTCCTTATTTTACAATATTCATTCGTTCTGAATTGGAATCAGACACAGTCAATTACCATATAATGTTATTTTTATGGATTTCGTACAACACATGTATACAACAACAGTGATATAAAAATCAACCATCATCCAAAGTTTATTACACAACTACATAAGCATTAAATATAAATAATCAATGCTTACAACAACTTGTCGACTAAACAATCGACATACAACTAAATAATTGGGATTAGTGTACGTCAAATATTATCCCAATACCCGTGTGGGGTTTAAATCAACAAACACAGATTTTTATTTGTGCAGTTGGGCTATGTGTAAAATTTATCGTCCTGATCAGTATCAGTTAAATGGGTGTACAGAAACAAATTGTCCGATTTGTAAATGAATATTTATTTTATTCATATACACGTTATAAATTATATTTTTAACCATAAAATATTTATTTCAACACATCAATATTTTCCATTACACATCACAATCTCAATCAATATCCACAACATAATACAATCAAACAAGTCGTCCATGGTCTGTGGATGACGGTGTCGGGTGCTGCTAAGCACCGTCTGCATCCTAGTATATATTTTAACTAGAAAATCAAATTAAAGTGAGAAGTTCTCACCTTGGGGATCCACTCCGCCATTCTTTATCGTCGCACAGATTCGTTGTTTCGATTCCAACGTAATCTGTTTCTCGAAATTTATATTAAAAATTATATTTTTAATACGATATTTACATCATAAAAATCCCATTTTTAACACGAGGTTAATATTATAAAATCACATTTTTATTCTAAGAGATTTCATATAAAAATTTCATATTTTTATTATCTAAAAATAATTTCATTTCTACTATAAAAATCATTTCTTTTTTTAATTTAAAATCAAATCTTCGTATGGATAAAAATCACATCTATAATTTCGTAAAAATCTCGTCTTTATAATTTTTTTTAAATCAAATCTTTATGACGATGATATATGTAATAAAAATCGAATTTTTATTACAAAACCATATATGCAAGAATCATATTTTTAAAACAAGGTTATTTAAAGAAAAATCACATTTTTATTAGTGCTTCATATAATTAAGAAAATACAATCTTTTCCTATTTAAAAATATAATCTTCTTATAAATAAACATATAAACTTTTATATAAATAAACATTAAAAACGAAAACTCAACATTTTCTATAGTAAATCGGAGAAGAGGGGTTTCACTGTCGGACGGGTGGTCAAAGGAGAGGCTGAGGCGCGCATGTGGGGGAAGGGGGTCGGATCCATGGCGGCGGCGGTGGGTTTCTAGGGTTTGGGGCCATCGGATTTCGGAGAGAGAGGGATGGAGAGGAGAGAGGAGTGTGTGAGAGGGGCGGGTATGGCCGGCGACGGCTCTGGCCTGGGCAAGAGCGGCGCACGACGTTGGGCTTGACGGAGGAGGTCGGCGGCTAGGGCCGAGCGGCTGTTTTTATTTTCAATTTTAAAAACTGACGGGTTTTTCATATTCGTTGTAGAGATATTTTTGAAAAGATTCAAATATTTCTGGTTTCACCAAAATCCGGTTTATTTTGTATCCTGTACATTCATTTGAAATTTGATATCGAAATTTCAAACTACCGCGCCATTTTCAATTCCATTTATATTTAAAATAAATATTTATATTCTAACTTCGATTTAAATAAATTTTTACGTTCTAATTCTATTCAAAATAAATTTCTAGTCGTTATTATTTAAAATTCTTATTTTAAATATTTAAAATTCATTAAAAGAGCCAAAAAAAAAATTAAAATTGGTTCTGATTTTCCGGTTGTTACAATCTCCCCCACTTAAAATCTTTTCGTCTCGAAAAGGAACGGAGCTGAAATTTGTTTTACTAATCAACTCAACTTTCATTCTGGAGTTAATTCTTCAACTTTTCAGTTTCTAAGAATTTTCCAATTTCTCAAAAATATGGATAACACAACAAATTTTTGAAAAATTTCGCCATAACCTCCTTTATACGGGGAGCACTTTAAAACCGCAACTATCCTCACAGGCCCTCATCAATCCAAAAGAATAAGCAAATGCCAAGCTGCCAGCCTTAGGCTTATAAACTTTAAAAGAAAAAGAAAATTGCCAAGCGGCCAGCCTTAGGCTTATAAACCTTTAAAGGAAAAAGAAAATTGCCAAGCGGTCAGCCTTAAGCTCATAAACCTTTAAAAGAAAAAGAAAATTGCCAAGCGGCCAACCTTAGGCTCATAAACCTTTAAAAGAAAAAGAAAATTAGTAAACACGTACCTATTTGTCGGGCATAAAATTTTATTTCTCTTCTTAGCTGTTTATCCATAACCTGTTCAACAATGTGTATATATATATATACATGTATGCATTTCTAAACAATTTCCAACTCAGTACAATATTTGATTCAATTTAACTTAATGGTTCAAAATTTTAATTAATCAAACCAATAATCAAACAACACAACCAGCAATCAATTAGTTGATTATCTTTTCAGATTCATAATTTTTGTATACTCAAAAATCATGTTTTTGATGCCAAATCACAACAAATAACCCTATCTAGTTTTGGTTCTTACACCTGTCAATTAGAAATATATAGACATCCCACTTTCAAAACTCGAACACAAATGCTGATGATGTCTAGACTATCATCAGAATCGTCTCCAGGCAACTAGAGTGTGATTCTATATCTATCCAGTATATTAAAACTTTGAATATACGTTTGCAAGGCGTATATGCAAAATCTTTATATATTGGATTGCCCAAATTCAATACAAATAAATATTCAAATACGTATGAAATGGTTTATATCTTCAAAACAATTTTTGTTTTTAATATTTTATTTTCAAAACACTACTCTTCACACTCATTCTAGGGTACTACTGATCCTATCTCTAACGAGTCATTCTCATTGGATATTACTAATCCAATCTCTGATGAATTCTTTCGTTCGGTTCTAATGTATCTTGTTCTCGAGCTCTGTAAACCAAAGCTCAGGTACTAAACTGACACGACCCGAACTTCCCCGTATAGGAAAGCCCGGATTGAGTTGAGAACATGACAAATCAAAACACAAACAGGAGGACATTTCATTGCTTATTACAACAATTTACATCAGAGTACAAGGATATACAGAGTATGAAAAAATAATATACATTTAATAAATGACAGAGATCTACAAATTACAATGCAGTGTAAAATACAAAAAACACAACTGAAAAAGATAAACATATACAGAGCTTTCCGATGATCGTTCCAACTGTAAATCAGGATCCTATGAATATAAATCTGCAAAACCAAAACTACTAGCTACCCATGTGGAAAATACGGGAACCCATTGTTTAGGTTAAAATAATAAACTCCAGGTCAGTCATGTGACTAGTATGAGAACTAAAACAGTTATTAAATGTTTACTTTAAAAATAAAGTAAATCAAGGGACCACGCCGTATAACACGGAACTGGTTTCATCCCAAGAGTACCAGTGCATAAAACAAACATCGTAATGTTTTTTAGAAAAATGAAGCTATTATAAGACTCGGGTCCCATCACACAGTGCAAAGCAAGCCGGAGGATAGAGTTTTACCTTATAATAGCCAAACATGCTTGGTACATTTACAACAAATCATTTTGATACTATTATAGTGTAAAGTGTATGAAAACAACCTTAAATATAAATTTATCAATCATAGACGGCATTATGCCCCATCCCACTATGTCGCCATACTAGGCTTTACAAATAAAACTGAATGTCACGTATTGGAAATTGGATTTTCGTCATGAGTCGAGGCAAGGGATGTACTCCTCGCCGGCTTCGAGACACTCTAGCAAATGCCTCAGGATCTCCCGCAGTAGATCCTTGGATCCTCCAAGGCCGGTCCTCCCTTACGTTAGAGGATTAGTATTCCTGAACACACGTTCCCCGGTCCTATAGGACCTATATCCATCGGTTCCATAGAAACAGATATATTAGAGGCGCCTCACATTCCAACAACCACAAAGGTAAAAGTAATATAAATATCTGGGCTTGCAAAACCCCGACATATCCCATAGCTAGAAAGAAACGCCAAGTCCTCCTTGGGTCCCTTATCCTGTTTTTGACTCATACCAAGGTGTGAGGCTCGCGAATTAACGTTATACACAAAGCTATGCCATATCAAAGCCGTGCTTTGATCATCAACCACAAGACTCTGCCTTTCAACAGTAGCCTTGATCATTTGCATCTCAGCATGCCACACAGGCAATTCACGCCATGCGAGTGATGTCTATCGATATATAACCTCTGAGCTCGTATGTCTAAGAGAAGGGCATTAAGTAAGAGAATAAATTCTCCGCCGCCTAACAGATATATATTTAATAAAGATCAACCAACACAAAATAAAATCCAATGTTAGACACACATCCATTTACAAGTTCGTTCTGGGTCTGAACGAAACCGGAGGCACCTTATTCCGCGTCCTATATGTACAATACAGGAGAGAGGTCCTCGCATATCCGGTCGATCTCCAAGTACATGTGGACGATCACCACTAATTAACTTGTCTTGGGTGTACAGCCCAATCAAGACATCAATAATCATCCAAATTATGTGAAGACCTCCAGTCTTCAACCACCGTCTTCATCGTTGACTTATCGTCAAATCAGTTATTTAGAATGGGTATAAACCTGGCCTTTCCGAATAACTCGCGTATATAATAAACTAATGCTATAAAAACACAACATACGCCTCATTCCAATTCTGAATATTCTTTTATTTAAATATTTATATCCTTTGGGAAAGGTTCCCATTAATTTTATCAAAGATAAATTCTTTAAATTTATTCTTTAATCTTCCTTTGGATATCAATCCAAACCAAACTAAGGTTTATCCAAACTAATCGGGATTAGCGATCTTTACCGAAGTAATCATTTATTTTATTTTCCAATCCCAACCTATTCATCCCATGGAGTGAAACTGGTATTGCCCCATAACTAACACCACAGTGTTATCGGTAAAATTAATTACCAATTTCTGTTCAAATCTAATTAAAGTTTTAACTATCGCTTAGAGCAAAACTAGTGCTACTCCATTCTCGATCAATTCCAGAATTTGATAATCTAAATTATCACATTCTCTTTTCAATCTAATTAAAGATTCATTAAAACTCCAATTAGTTTTAATCGACCCAAAAATCTATATTAATGATTATTTAACTTTGGAAACACTAACATGTCGCATCGACAATCTACACCGCACTATTGATTTCTACCGATATATAACCTCTAAGCTCGTACGTCTTAGAGAAGGGTGTTAAGCAAGAGAATAAATTCCCCGCCACCAAACAGATATATATTTAGCAGAGATCAACCGTACAGTTCGAAATACAATATTAGACATGTAATCCGGTCTTTAACCGGGTTAAAGAACTAATGTTATTTAAAACACAGTTCACAATAAACCCAAATCACATTCCATTAATTATGGAATCTTCATGGAAAACAGATCAATATATATATATAATTGATATCAATTTCCTTATCCGACTAATAATGTTAATGGAATAATGACAAAGCTTTTTAAATTCCATATATATTAACAGTCTTCCTCCATAGAAGCTCATTTCGATTATTATCAAATCGGAGTCCATTCAATTCCAATTTAATATATTAATTTGAAAAACTTTACTTTGGAAAACTACCATTAAATCTTATTAAAAAGATTTATAAATTCCAAATCTCATTTCATTGTAAATCGGGTTAAAGAACGAATGTCGTTAAAAACACAGTTCACCACAAACTCAATTCACATTCCATTTTCAATTCCAATTAAATGTTAATTAATAGGTAAATTCCTCTATATCTTGTTTAAACGATTTAATCTTTTCTCAACTGGGTTTAATAACAATTTCATTTAAAACACAGTTCGCGACAACCCAAAATCCAATTCAATATAAAATACAAGGCTCTGAATAGAAATTATATCGGCTTATATTCAATATCAAATTCTGAAATCAACAAATATCGTATTGGGAATAACGATATATATATATCTTCCAAATTCCTCCACAATATCCATATAATCACGGAATCCAATATCGAAATATTCCGAAGATAACTTCGATTCAAATCCATTCCAATTCATATCTTGGAATTTGGGTTATTTTTAAAACCATTTCAAATCCAATTTATTTATTTAAAAATATTGGATTTATAATTCTAGTTCATAACTAGTTTATTTCGATAAAAATATCATTTTATCTTTTCAAATATGGAATTTTTCATCCTAATTCTTTCCAAATCGTTTATTATGATTTTACACAAACTATTGATATTTTTAATAATTTTATCAAGGCACGTACAGTCGATTTCCATAAACGGTCATTGAACGACACTTACAACGAGCTTTTCCAAATTTTATTTGGACATAATTCCAAATCCAACCGTTAGATTTAAAATTCCTTATATTTTTTTGAAAGCTCTTTTTGATATGAATCTAACGATTCCGGATTTAGGAGAATCCGACGGTCGGATCTCCCGTAATGTCAATTCGAAGTCAATGGTTGAAATTCGCGAACTACCGCGGCGCGGTGCGTTCTATTCAGGCCATTAAATATATATAATATATATATTATATATTTCGTCGATTTCCATTTGAAAAGTATTTTGTAAATCGTTTTAAATTCGTTTAAAAAACGATTCCAACTTCATTTTCAATTTTAAATCAAAATTGAATGTTCCTTATCATTAATATATAAATATTTTCCAAAATATTATATTTTCAAATAATTTTCTTTTCGATATTCATTATAAAAATGAATAAAATCGATATAAATATCGTTCGTGTTAAAATGGCGCAGCTCTAAACTACACAGCTTCATATATTTAAATATGTTCGTGTCCATCCAAAATCGGACATCAAAATCAGATTTTTAATCCCTTACTAAATATTATTTTAAAATATTCCTTTGTTTAAAATATTCCTTATTTTACAATATTCATTCATTCTGAATTGGAATCAGACACAGTCAATTACCATATAATGTTATTTTTATGGATTTCGTACAACACATGTATACAACAACAGTGATATAAAAATCAACCATCATCCAAAGTTTATTACACAACTACATAAGCATTAAATATAAATATTCAATGCTTACAACAACTTGTCGACTAATCAATCGACATACAACTAAATAATTGGGATTAAGGTACGTCAAATATTATCCCAATACCCGTGTGGGGTTTAAATCAACAAACACAGATTTTTATTTGTGCACTTGGGCTATGTGTAAAATTTATCGTCCTGATCAATATCAGTTAAATGGGTGTACAGAAACAAATTGTCCGATTTGTAAATGAATATTTATTTTATTCATATACACGTTATAAATTATATTTTTAACCATAAAATATTTATTTCAACACATCAATATTTTCCATTACACATCACAATCTCAATCAATATCCACAACATAATACAATCAAACAAGTCGTCCATGGTCTGTGGATGACGGTGTCGGGTGCTGCTAAGCACCGTCTGCATCCTAGTATATATTTTAACTAGAAAATCAAATTAAAGTGAGAAGTTCTCACCTTGGGGATCCACTCCGCCATTCTTTATCGTCGCACAGATTCGTTGTTTCGATTCCAACGTAATCCGTTTCACGAAATTTATATTAAAAATTATATTTTTAATACGATATTTACATCATAAAAATCCCATTTTTAACACGAGGTTAATATTATAAAAATCACATTTTTATTCTACGATATTTCATATAAAAATTTCATATTTTTATTATCTAAAAATAATTTCATTTCTACTATAAAAATCATTTCTTTTTATAATTTAAAATCAAATCTTTGTATGGATAAAAATCACATCTTTAATTTCGTAAAAATCTCGTCTTTATAATTTTTTTTAAATCAAATCTTTATGACGATGATATATGTAATAAAAATCGAATTTTTATTACAAAACCATATGTGCAAGAATCATATTTTTAAAACAAGGTTATTTAAAGAAAAATCACATTTTTATTAGTGCTTCATATAATTAAGAAAATACAATCTTTTCCTATTTAAAAATATAATCTTCTTATAAATAAACATATAAACTTTTATATAAATAAACATTAAAAAGGAAAACTCAACTTTTTCTATAGCAAATCGAAGAAGAGGGGTTTCACTGTCGGACGGGTGGTCAAAGGAGAGGCTGAGGCGCGCATGTGGGGGAAGGGGGTCGGATCCATGGCGGCGGCGGTGGGTTTCTAGGGTTTGGGGCCATCAGATTTTGGAGAGAGAGGGATGGAGAGGAGAGAGGAGAGTGTGAGAGGGGGGGTATGGCCGGTGACGGCTCTGGCCTGGGCAGGAGCGGCGCACGACGGTGGGGCTTGACGGAGGAGGGCGGCGGCTAGGGCCGAGCGGCTGTTTTTTTCTCAATTTTAAAAACTGGCGGGTTATGAAGACGGGTTGAGAAATAAAAGGGGAACGCCTAGTATATATTTATATATTTTATTATTTTAATTTCCAAAAAGTTACCCTTTTCATTTGAAATCAAAATCAAGCCCAATGACTGTCACCCCTAGCTAATTAACCTCATTCGGAACATAGTGGGATATGTCCCGCAAGCCAATTCGACCGTTACGATCTGTTTTCGTTTAAATTAAAATATAAATCCGTATATATTACGTTTGAACATACATTTTAATTTACTGGGGCCACATACTAAACCCAAAAATTCCAAAAAAATAAATCTTGCTACGTTGGGACGATACAGTCCTGACAAAACTAATTTCTTTGAATTTGGAGACCGTTTGAAAAACGGTCATTTTTCCGTTGATTAAATTCAAACTGAAATTACCAAACACGTTTTCTTTTGCCACGCTCACATATTGATTACAAAAATTATGAAAATTGGATTCTAGCAATAATTTGACATTCCGGATCCGACAAATGTGGTCTCATCGAAAACGGAGGTCGTTTGCAAAATTCCTATTTTTAAGGGCTATATTTCCATAACGACTATTCTTAATTTTCAACTGGACATAACTTTTTATTCGCGCTATGCAATCTGGATTTTTCAGATTTGTTGGAAAGATATTTTCGAACAGATTCAAATATTTCTGGTTTCACCAAAATCCTGTTTATTTTGAATCCTGTACATTCATTTGAAATTTGAAATCGAAATTTCAAACTACCGCGCCATTTTCAATTCCTTTTGTATTTAAAATAAATACTTATATTCTTTTCGATTTAATTAAATTTATACGTTCTAAATCTATTCAAAATAAATTTTTAGTCGTTATTATTTAAAATATCTTATTTTAAATATTCAAAATATCTTATTTTAAATATTCAAAATTCATTAAAATAGCCAAAATAAAAATTTTAAATTGGTTCTGATTTTCCGGGTTGTTACACCATCACATTCTTACCATAAACCTCCTTCAATAAATTTCACGAATCTTTTGCGGATTTTTCTCCATGAATATGTCTTCATGCTTCTTCATCGACGTTCTCACTCATCAAAACACGAGCTTGATGATCTTCCTGTCTCAAGCTTACAAATGCTTTACTCTCTTTCTCTATCATGTTTTTAACATCTTTTGGCCACTCGTAGCCACACTCAACAATCTCCCATAATCCTTTGGAGATTAACTCTTCTTTCTTTTTGTTATTCCACTTTTTGAAGTTTTCTTTTGTTGGAACGAACGACGAGAAAATAAAAATGCCATAGTTTCAACCAGGCTCTGATAGCACTTTGTTGGATTGAAGAACAGGAGAAAATAATATTAAAATTTTAGCATTCTTTAATTTCTTTCTTTCTTGCTTACAACTAAAATGACCACCAATATATATATATATATATATATATATATATATATAGTGGACTAAACACCCTTACACATGCTAATAGACACCATTTCACTAATAGATGCATCACTTAATGGATATGACTCTTAAACTAACAGACATGAATCTTGACTTAAAGGTCATAACAAATTACGAGAGAATAATAAATTGGGTTTACTTTCCAACTGTGTTATGCACTATATGTTGATAGCCGCATAGTAATAAGAGAGGATTATATCTTTTCTGTTTTCCTATACATGTGGTTCAACATGCCGTTAAAAACTGGCATAGTAGTTCTTTATTGTGCTTTTGTTTTTTAATGTTATCTTAGGGTGGTGCAGTTATGGTAACAACGCCTATGAAATTTCATTCAATGTGGGATTGTAGGTGCAACTCAATTATCCATATATGTTATAATTTAGCTCTTCTAATGCTACTTTTAGTGTTGCAACATGATATCTCAACCTTTGATCTTTGCCTTGGTTTTGTCGCGGTTATATAACTTGTCAAGTTTTGGGTTCAGTATTATAGTGTAATACTGAAATTAAAGGATCGTCGCAATTTGAATCTTTATCACTATCTTAGAATATCCAATCATTGTATCTTCTAACTCAAATTTGTTCCCAAATCCTCCTCTTTGCCATCCAACTTTTATTATAAACGCATTCTGTTCTAAACTTGATGTTTTTTCTTTTTAGGGTTCGAGAACTATGTGTGTAAAAAACCACTTAAATGAAAATTTAAATTCTCGAAAAAAATTCAAAGGTACTCTTATCTTGTATGAAATAACAGAAGCTTCCAAAAATAAAATGGTATTTAATAATAATGATATATATATATATTACGAATTGTAAAGGAATGTGATGTATTTTTATTTTTAGTAGCTACCATAATAGCCAAAATTCATGACTATAATGAGAGTAATGATATAAACCAACTAGTATAAATCAATTTGAAAAGAAATTGTTAAGGATTGGGATGTTGATGATGATGGATTTGATGACAAGAACCTTGTTTCTACTTTGTTTCAATTATTATTATTATAAAATATTTGCTATGACAATTTTCTAGAATATATATATATAGGAAAACTATGATGGTATCTATTATTGAAGACTGTACAATTTACAAGAATCAAGATTTCGAATAGAAGAGTTTAAGTTTCAAGACTCACGAGTATCAAGAAAACTAGAGTCAAGAATTGTAGAGTCGGCATGTCTAGAAATTCTGTTAAACTCTGGTTAGCACTTTATTCTATTTCCATATCTATCTTCTGATTTTAAGATTCAAAACTTGATTTCAAAATAATTTCAAATCTATTTACTTGATTTCAAATGATTCAAAATTACTTCCATATTCGGAATATATATACTTCTTTGTTTCCTGTAGTTGTTTTAAACTACTAGAAACTAAGTTTATAATCAAATTTATAGTTTAAATTTCAGACTTAAGTTTTGCTTAATTACTTATATTGTTTAACCTTCTTGTTTATAATAAGTTTTTAATATATGTACTATATTTATATACTTTTATACCATTTTATGTTTAACTTCTTAATATATCATTTAAGTTTTAAAATATATTTTATACTTTGAAAAATGTTTAAATATAAAGGAAATTAGTTTGTTTTAACTCTGAATTTACCTTAGTTTGTTTAACATCATTCATTTTGCTTTAAAATATTTTTTTTGATTTACACTAGCATATGTCGACATATGCATATAGGCATGTCGACATACTAGCCATTAGGGAATTTTTTAAATTTTGAAGAAGGGTATCTTTTGAATTTCTGTCCTTTAAGAAACGTTGTGACTATTGGAAACCTATAAATACCTTCCATAATTCAACTTTTTTAATTAAATCTTCATCTTCTTCTCCCTCTCATAACATCCTACCAGTATACTACTTTAACTCTTGATTTTCTACACTTATACTCTTTCGATTTCAATACAAATCATATCATTCTTCTTCTCATTCAATTCTAAATCAAATTCGCTTTGAGTTCAAGTGCTTCCCAAGAGATGTAGGCTGTTTGTAATCAAAGATCTCAAGATAAAGTCCTATATAGTCAATACTACAAAAACTGATAAGAGAAGAGTGTGGTCCTGTTGCATTTAAAGTGACTAGGTGAGATTTTGCCCCGAAAATCAATGGGGTGTAAAGTTATGGACCAGTAAATCAACTAAATCTCACTGTACTTAGAATTAGTTGGGGTGTGCCCTTATGGACCTGAAATCAAGGATTATAATTAGATAATGTTGAATAAAATTCTACATTAACCGAGCGTTGTTGGGGACTGGATGTAGGGAAGTCCCGAACCAGTATAAAATCCTGATTTGTACTTTCCTTTTATTGCTTTTAGTTTTACTTTCGACATTCTGTGATTGATTCTGTGTTTGTTTATTTCTGTTATCTATATACTGTGATTGATTCAAAAAGATTTCAAGAAATTTAATAAATTCCATTAAGCAATATTCACCCCCTATAGTATTTAACTTACCTTAAGATCCTTAGTCCTCATCTCCAACAATTGGCATCAAAACATCGGTTTTCAAAGTTTCTTATTCTGAATTCTGAAAAGTTTAAATGGAAACCAGCACTAAATTGTCACTAATGATAGTTCATTCGTAGCGGGTCAGTCCACTGTTAGACTATCGCCTTTTAGTTGAAGTAATTATGCATATTGGGCATGTAGAATGAAAATTTATTTGCAATTCGTAGGATTAGACACTTGGAATATCACACAAACCGAATATGTTGAATCCACTGTTAATTTTGCACAATGGGCTAATGATCAGAAAGACATTGCAAAGAATTGTTCTAAGGTTATGAATATTTTATTCTGTTTATTAGATAGGAATGAATTTGATAAGGTGTCTATTTGTAAATCTACATATGAAATTTGGAAAACTCTGCAAGTAACTCATGAAAGAACAAGCAAAGTTATATATACCAATATATCCATGTTAACAAATCAATTTGAGTTATTTAAAATGAATCAGAATGGGTCTATCTCCGATATGTACTGCAGAGTCCAAGAAATCGTGCATTCACTAATGGCTTTGAGAAAATCATATTCTAAGGAAGATCAAGTCAGAAAAATTCTGAATGGGATCAAAAGAAACTTACCATCGAAGAAGCCAGTGACATCAGTACAACGAAAATTGGGAAATTAATCGGTGATTTAATGTCATTTGAAGTTCATATGCAAGGAAGAAAAGAAAACAAGTCGTCAGAAAAGAAATCGATAGCATTCAAAGCATCAATTAAAGATTCAAACTCAGGTAACAATGATGACGAAGAGATAGCATTAATGACAAGGAAATTTAGAAAATTATTGAGATACAGAAAAAGGAATAATTTTGAAAGGAATGAACAAAGAAATCATATGAAAAATAATAATGAGAGTCTGAGTAATATTAGATGTTAAAACTATGACAAATTAGGCCATCTGAAAAGATTCTATCCATATCTGAAGAAACAAAATCAACCTACTATTGAAAATTCATTAAAGAAAAGGAAATGAGCATGTGCAGCAACATTAGATGACTCAGATTCATCTTCTAGTGATAAAGATCATGAAAAAAATAAACTCGAATATGTACTTTACTGTAATTCGCGAATCAATGAAATCGAAGAACGGATCTAAAAATAGGTTCACCTTTATATAATAATTTTAGATTTTTGGTTGAATGGTTGTTTGCTCGATTGTTGTGTTTGAAAATTTAATCTTAATTCAAAATTCAAATTTGAAACTTAAAATTTAAAATAATAATTAATTAATAATAAAATAATAATATAAAAAGTATTTTTTATAGTAAATATCGTTCCAGGAAATAATTAGATAAGAATAATGGATTATAAATAATTAAAAAGTCAATTCAAAAGTCACCTTGTAAATGTAAAGGGATATGTCGACATGTCCTTTTGACTATGTCGACATATACCAGAAATGTTAATTTTGAATTTAAAATTTTGAAATTCAAACTTTTGAAATTCCCACCAACTTCAATGTTACTTAAAATGTGCCCTTTAAACCAGTGAATTTTCCTTTGATTCTCTACATTTACTATCTATTCCTTTCATTTCTTTTCCATCTTTATTTCAAAATTCAAAACTACTCTTCATAACCATTCTAATGGCTTCCTCAAGCACTCCGAAAACCATGAGATTAACCAAGACTATCAAGAATTTTCTTCTCAATAACCCGGATGCTATCCAAGATTACATTAGCTATGTAAATTTTGGAAAAGTAGAAGCGGGAAAATTTGCTATCTTTAGTGATTTTGCTTCTTATGAACTTGAACCTCTCTTTTATCAAAATGGAATTATGAATCTTATTAAATCTTGGGATAATGATGAAGTTTGTTATCTTATTCTTGTGAAAACGTTTTATGCAAATTTGAGTCACAACTTTTATTAAGAAAGCAAAGATTAAATTTGGAGTAGTGTTAAATGAACACAAATTGTTTTGGATTGTGATGTCTTAAGTAATATTTTGGGATGTAGGAATATGGGGATGGATCTTTCTGATTTTAATACTAATGAAGGTGATTTGAAAACTTTTCATCACATTTTTTAAAACGACGAACATTTAGAATTCAAAAATCATTCTTGTCGTCCAAAAGCAAGAATCATCAATTTACTACTTAAACAAACCATGACCCCTCGATCCATAAATTTTAGTAACCCTACATGAAAGTTGATAGGGCTCGTTTTGTTATTTTTGGAAATTATGAAATTAATTGGGCCAAGTTAATTCGAGTGAATTTCAAAAAAAGGAAATTTGGACAAAGGAAAATAAGTTATGTCATGGTTTATCTTACATGTATTTTCAAATATTTTGGAGTCGATTTCAAAGGAGAAGAGTTTATTTGTAGAAAAGTTTTCAATGCGGGAAATATTTCTCTTATGAAGATTCCACTTGTGTTTCATCTACATGAAATATATGCGGAAAAACGAGCAGGAATTGAACAAGAAGAAGAAATGGATATTGATGAAGAGGAAGAACATACATCTTTAGAAGGCACTGAAGCTCCTGCCAAATCCTCTAGGGAAACTATTCTCCAAAACCAAAAGATTTTAGCTAAGAACCAAAAGATACTTAAGTGATCATTTAGTAAATTTGAAAACATTTCTACTAAAATGAGTAAGTTCTTTGGCAAAGTTGGAAGAAAACTTTGCTTGTCATCTTCTTCATACTTCTCCTCCACTGAGTTCTAAGTTTAATTTCATATTGTGTTTGCTTGTATTTCTATTTCCGTATTTCTATCTTATGTCATGTACTCATTTCATGTATCATTATCATTAAAATGAAATGAAGTTCTTTATTTCTATCAATATTCTTTAAACATCTTCGGAATTACTATTAAAACAATAATAATAAGTTTATATAAGTCAAAACAAATTGCAAAATACTAAAATTCTTCACAACTTGAAATAATACATGTGTATGTCAACATACACTTTTACCAATATAAACATATAACAGTACAATTTCCATAATTGTTTGAATTTGAATCTACTCTAACCAACTCTTTGTTTTATATAACGCATTTGTATACACAATTATATGAATTTTGTTTGATGATAACAACCAAATATATATTAATATAAATGTGTTTGCTATTGTACTGTTGTATATATACATTTCATTTCATATCACATTTCATACACATTCACATAACATTGTACTTATAACTAAACTGAATATGATAGACAAGTTTGGTTGAACATAATAAAATGATATTTTATTTCAATCAACTTTGTTTATAACAAATATCTGTACAATATACTTTTCATATACAACTCCTAACTACAACACTCACACTCTGTACATTCTTTGACACTGCTACATTTCACTATCTTCTGTCTTCAGTCTTTAATCTTCTGTCTTCACAGCTCACTGTCAGTCCAGTCTTCATCTGCTTACCTGTCACAATGAAGCAAACACACAGTACACTGCAATAGAATTTAAACTAAATAAATGCGATAATAATTTTTTAAAAAAAAATTATTTTCCTCAGATTTCTGGTGTGTTTCTCATCATTTTTCATGACTTGATCTAATTCATCTGTGACTAGACAGCTTGTGATATTCACAGTGAAACACTGTAAATACCACAAGGCAGCCAGTTTATATATGTATAGGGACTAAAAATTTATCTGATGGTCTGCAAACACACACTGCATATATATACATGTGTGCACTGCCTTGCCAATCAGTGTGCAACTGAGGAGGAGCCACGTGGACCTTCTTGACTCAGTTCAGCACAGCCGAGCATACTCATATGCAAGTGAAGATTAGTTCAAATCATCATTTTAAATTGGCAAATCAGCAAGAGTATTCAACATTGTAAATCAGCATATACATGGCAGATCTCAAGCAAAAAAAAAAACATGGGAAATCACTTCATTTTCAGATCAGTGAAAAAAGATTAGTTCAGTTTTAAACTAACAGCATGGACAGATCAATGTAGAAACAACAACAAAGTTCAGCATATAGATTGTCCATGGATAAGCATCACAGTGCTATTGGTAATATGCATGATTCAACATCAAGACTGTTTTATAATGGGGAGGTGCAAATATGCAGAAGTTCAAGCCACATGTCAATACAAAGTTTTCATCAAGACAGAGTACAATTTCAAGTGCATATGACAATATATACATGTATATGATAAATCTGCAAAACCTCAGCATAATTCAGACAGTGGAGTATTTGCTCATGGAAAAATGTTTGTGTAAAATGGTGCAACTTCAAAATACACATGAAGCAAATGTAATCATGGAGCATGGTTAAACAACATATACAATGATTCATATATATTTGGTTCTACACAGCAAAGAAATGCATGCAAAAATATGGTGATGGCAGCAGCAATATCCTATGGGAGTAACATGGCTGAGTACAAGAAAAAACAGTTTAAACACAATATAGTATGCATGGATTGCACAGATTGTCTGGGTGCAGTAGTGAAGTGTACAATGATCAAGCCCAGTCATGTACAACTGCCAAATGCTTGACACAACAAGTATATCAATGTGCAACAACAATAAAGTGGTCGAGTACGACATCAAACATAAGCAGGAAATGGTGTACATGCAACTCAAGCAGGTGTAACAAGATCGGTCGAAGCAGTCAAGTAAATGGTGCATCATATACATGGATGAAACTCAGGTGAACACAGTTACAAAATGTGATACACAACAGTGAAGTGTCATTGTTACACTACAGTTCTCGGAAAATCTTTTATCAATCAATTTGGAGAAGAAATTGAATTCAACATATTGCCAGAGGTTCAAGCAAGGAAACAATATCAAAAATCATTTTTGGTGAGAGATTAAGGAGCAACAAATTTCTTATCAATTGTTTCCAAACATGTAGAAATTAATCAAGGGAATTTATCATGGCCAAGAAACTCATTTCTTTTTGGGCAACAAATCATATTTCAAGAAACCATGCAATGGACAAATTTATAGTGGGGCAAGAAATGAGCATTTAATTTTTGGCAAGACAGTCTCAAAAAAAAATCATAGTGTGATTTTAACGCAATTTTTTAAATTGGTTTCAAAATGGGAAAGCAGATTTCTTTTGGAATTTCACAGCTGAGAATATCAAAAGGGGAAAACATTTTTTTTCGGAATTGTTACATTCAAGGCCGATTCAATCAAAGAAATCAAAAAGGAAAACCGCAAAAAAAAAAAATCAGCTAAGCCACGCAAACGAAATCAGAGAATCATTTATAGGGTTTCTAAATCCCTATATTTACACCAATATCATCACAGGCAATGTGAATCAAACGAAATCGAAGAACACAAATCCAAGAACAAAATCGTAAAAATCAAATCAGAAATTACTCACAGTTTTTTCGATCGCAACAATCCCCAAATTGTGAAAAGAGGAACACCAAAAATCGATCAAGAACATCAGCAAGTTTACAAGCATCAGAGACTCATTTTTTTTCCAGAAGATTCAATCGCGATTTAGGGATTTAGAGAAACCCTAGTTGTAGATTTCGTAGCCGCCATTTTTTCCCCAGAAGCAGATAAATCGGGACAAAGAAAGTGAAATGGTGCAATGCAAAACAAAGGGGTCGGCCATTTCCCATTTGACTTAGCCATGACTCAAAAGAAAAAAGGGATGACCCCTCTTATTTAATCTCCTTTAGTTTATTCTAAAACAAGGGTTTCCATTTGTTTTTGTTTTAAATTTTGTATTGTGTTTTGTTTTTGTTTTGTAAACCAGATTCAAATAGTGTTTAGATCTGTAAAGTCTAGGATATCAGTCAGGTTGTTGACTGTCAGTTTCAGAGTCTGTAAAATCTGGGTTACGGATTACAGGGTTGTAATTCGGGGAAATCTGATCGAGGGGATATCGTTCAGTCTATGGTTTTGAGCGTGGGGTTAGGACAGGAGCAGGCACTGCGAGTGTACATGGTCTTGTATGCGGGATCTGTTTATAACACCTAATAGAAACCTTAGGAATGCAGCAGTAGGCAGGATTTTGCCGAAGCTGGGTATCTCTGTGTGTTATTTCTGTTGTATTCTGTGATCTGTTTATTATTTAATATCCTGTCAGATTTTTTACCCAGCGAAAAACTGTGAAAAACCTTATTCACCCCCCTTTATGGTTATTCTAGATCCAACATGTGGTATCAGAGCTTTGTTTTCTTTAACCCAAGAATCATGGATCATAGTTGTCAGTCTTTTGAGAATCGGTCCAGTCATATTCCATTTATTTTCAATGGTACAGATTTTTTAAATTGGAAATTAGAAATGGAATTATATTTAAAATCTGTTGATATTAAATGTTGGGATACTGTTATTAATGGTTATGATGTGGTCAATAGGAACGATATTGGATTTAATTCTCGTGCTACTCACACTTTGTATTCTTATATTGATGATGTCCAATATAACCTCATTTCTCATTGCTTGACTGCGTAGGAAATATGGAATTTTCTCGATACGAAGTATGGAAAGATTGACAATAGCAGCTCAAAACCCAAAATGGTCAACTCAGATTCAGATCTATGCTCAGGAGAAGAAACGAATGAAAATTCAAGTAGATCAGACGACGGAGACTCAACAGACAATGAGACTGAAAGTTTCTCATATGAAGAGTTGGTTTATATGTGTACTGACTTAACAAAAATCGTTGATAAAGTCCATCATAAAAACAAATCTTTAAAATCTAAAAATCATGAGTTAAATAGCAAAATTAAATGTTTGGAATCAGAATTTACAAATGTCATGAAATTAGGAAATTCTGACTGTGAAAGTTGTTTGAAATTGAAAACTGACCTCGTTCACCTCAATAAAAATATTCAAAGGCTTAAAGAGGAAATTCTGATTTTAAAAGATAACGAGGTTGAGCTAAAAGATTCAAACAATTCTTTGCAAAAAGAATTTAATAATTTTAAGGCCATCAAAAATTCCAAACATGAAATTGCTGAAAAAGAAAGCTTGTTGAAAAGTGATTTAATTTTAAACGAGCTTGAAAAAGAGATATTTTTTTTAAGAAAATTGAATTTGAAAAACAAATTAAATTTGAATCTGAAATCTTTGAGTCCAAGACCAAAATCAAACTTCTTGAAAACGAAAATTTGTCTTTGAAACAACATGATGCTGATAGAAAATCACTAACAATCGCTGTTCAGATTTAATGATAGAAAACAGTGATCTTAAATCCAAAATTCAACGATTAGAATCAACTTTGGATAAATTCTCTAATGGAGAAAAATCATTGAATATGTTGTTGCAAAATCAAAATCCTATTGAAAATAGATGTGGTCTTGGCTTTGGGAAAAACAATGCTTTTGAAAAACAAAATTCAAATGATTTGAAAAATCCTTCAAATTGCTTTGGAAAGAACTACTTTGAAATTCGAATTCTGAAAATTTCGAAAGATTTTTGAATCAAAACCGTGATGAGAAATCGTTTTATAATAAACCATTTGAACATTCTTGGATCCCAAAAATTAAAACAGACTTCATCAAATTCAAACAGATTTGGGTTCCTAAGGGTACGAAAGTTAATTCTAATGGTTTGTTATATTAACAAGTCTGGGTACCAAAACATACGAATACAGCTGTGAGTGGTTTTACTAATTTTGGTAGACCACTCAATCCCCTAAACTGTTAGGTACCAAAGGAGGCTGAGGAACTATTGTGCAAAAAGAAATGTGAAGCAAAGCTGTCTATACTCTTATATCATTCACAGTTTCTTCAGCCAAGATCTGATGAGTCAGAGATTCTGGTTTACACTGAATTCAGGTATGATCTCTGAACTTGTCCTTGTAAATATTCTTAGTTTTTTATTTTCTTGTTTATTTCTTCTTCTCTCTCCTTCTGTTTATTTTCTTTATCTCATCTGTTTTTGTTTTGTCACTACCATATATTTTTATCTTTCTTTTGTACTTTCTTAATCTTCCAATTGTAGAATTCATATTTTCTGGAAATTCAATTTATATGTATAGAACTCTAATATTCTAATTATTTACAGATCTTGAATTAAAATTTGTAAATATTTCTACAATTGTTTTGAAGTATATTTTCTGATTCCTGAATTTCTAACAGTGCTGAAACATTCATATCTTATCTTGAACACTGTTAGTATAAATTCTAAAATTTTGAAAATCTGGATATTTAATGAAATTTTACATATTCCTGCTGTTTGAGTTTCTTCTAATTCATTTTAGAAAAGCTTGAAATATTATACTCATTACAGCACTCTGTTATTTACCAGTTGTGATATTTTCATTATTTTTCAGATTGACTTGGTTATTTTGAATTTTATTGAATCACAGCGATACATCTTGAATCTCACCTTTATTCATGATCATTATGATTAAAATTTTCTTGTTTGAAATCATCTGAATTTCTTGATATTTTGAATATCACACACCTCTTAATCCTGAAATTATCATCTTGTGTGAATGATTCATTATATCTTAGACTTGACATTGATTCAAGTGATTTCAAATAAATAATTTTTA
Source organism: Allium sativum (assembly GCA_030737875.1). Taxonomy (NCBI): domain Eukaryota; kingdom Viridiplantae; phylum Streptophyta; class Magnoliopsida; order Asparagales; family Amaryllidaceae; genus Allium; species Allium sativum. Next base: position 15,662 of record JASFAX010002998.1, on the reverse strand, counting down.
ATTTTCTGGATTATGAATATCTCTAAAATTTGATGTAAATGATCTGAAATTACTCTTGTACTTGTCAGAAATATTTGTGAAAATTCCTTAAAAAATTTGATCTTAAATCTCACTGTTATTTCATGATGATTTGATTTGAATATCTATTTGTTTAAAATCATTTGAAATTATCGATTTATTGAATCTCACACATATCTTGAATCTAAAATATAATCTGGTGTGATTGATTCATTAAATCCTGATATTTTCACATTTCTTCAAATGATTTAAAATAAATGGTATTTTTAATCTGGGATCATGAATCATCTTTTGTGACCGTCTGAAATTTCTGTGAAACATCTTCTGACAAGTCTGATTCATAACTGTTCTCTTGTGCTGCTCTGATATTGTTGTTATTGAAAATATTTTTTTGTGACTGCTTGTTTTTATATCAAATATATACCATCCTCTGATAGATGAAATTAATGTGCTTCATTTGTTAACCATGTCTGCTTAGGCTTTGTGTTTAAGATTCTGTTGTTTGGGATATCTTTCTTCGTCTCCAGTATCATTTTAAAAAAAAATCCTCATTAATAGAGACATCTAGTGGCATCAGATGTGCTGAATTTTTTGTATATTTTTTAACCACTCTTGTCCTGTATAGCTTTTCATATTCCTCTTGTAATAAATTGATTTTCAATTTTAAAATTATTTATTGATTATTCATTCAGAAATTGAAATCAATATCCAAATTGAACTGTATTTATAATTCATCGAAATTATTATCAGATTTTGAAATTGTGATGAATTGTGACTACAGTATATTTCACAATAAGAGGAGATTTTATTTAGATTTTCATGATGGTTGAACATTTAATATAATATCTTTGAATTAGAAATTATTTCACGACCATCTTCTTTTTCTATCATCATTCTGCCATCCATGATAATTTTATATTAATGTGTAGAGTTAATATGTTTTTTAAATATATTTTTTAAATAGTGAAAATATTTGTGATAGAAATGGAACTATATTATTTTTCAGAATTAGTAACAATTGAAGATTTTCAATGATCCCGGTACAGTCGAACATGTTTCATAATATAATTAATTAATTTCACAGTCCATTTCTGTACCTACCACATTTCTATCATTCATATTGGTTTTATACTGAGGAGGTTTTCATTTTTTTTTTGGAACTGAAAACAAAGAAAAATATAATTAATTCATAAGTGTTTCTCTAACCTCATTTAAAAATCCAAGCTCTAGTCATGCATAGTTAAGAGATTACGTATATTTTAAGCTGCAACTGATCTCATTTAAAAATCCAAGTTCTGGAAATGCGTGGTCAGTGTGCTCTTAAATAAATAAATAAATAAATAAAAATGTACTATAAATTGAAATTAATATGAAATTCTCCTTGGTGTTTAAAAACCAGCCTATCAATCCATCTTTCTAATCTATGAAATGTGTTGATATTTTATGACGTATTATGATTTGTTGATTGATAGTTACTGGGATTAGAGATTATACAATTTTGTCGCTTAAATTGATTAATTAATTATAGTCCAAATCCATCACTATTTTTGAGCTCTATTTTATAAAATTCTTTAGAAAATAATTGGAAATACATATTTTTGAAACTCTCTCCATTTTTATAAAATTCATCATAAATCCGTCATTCCCTACAATGTGAAATATGCCACCTGTTCTCAGAATATTATGATTTTGTTTGACTAATTGAGATTTATGATGACCATTCGCTCTTAAGCTGATAATATAATTGTTAGTCATTTTTCATCTATATTTCAAATTCTACATCCTTTTGATGATAACAAAGGGGGAGAATGGATTGAGATTATGATTTGTAAGTGAATATTTTATAAATATTTTAATTTTGAAATTTCAATTCATTTTATATTCTTTTAACTCATGCACACTTCTACGGGGAGTTTCTGTTGTAGGGGGAGCATTCAAATAGGGGGAGTTCAAAACTTCACTGTCAAACACATTTATCGGATTCAAAATCTTCATATTTGTTTGTCATCATCAAAAGGGGGAGATAGTTGTATATAACGCAGTTGTATACACAATTATATGATTTTTGTTTGATGATAGCAACCAAATATATATTAATATAAATGTGTTTGCTATTGTACTGTTATATATATACATTTCATTTCATATCACATTTCATACACATTCACATAACATTGTACTTATAACTAAACTGAATACGATAGACAAGTTTGGTTGAACACAATAAAATGATATTTTATTTCAATCAACTTTATTTATAACAAATATCTGTACAATATTCTTTTCATATACAACTCCTCACTACAACACTCACACTCTGTACATTCTTTGACACTGCTACATTTCACTATCTTTTGTCTTCAGTCTTTAATCTTCTGTCTTCACAACTCACTGTCAGTCCAGTCTTCATCTGCTTACCTGTCACAATGAAGCAAACACACAGTACACTTCAATAGAATTTAAACTGAATAAATGCAAATGTATATATTTTTTAAAATTTTATTTGCCTCAGATTTCTGGTGTGTTTCTCATCATTTTTCATGACTTGATCTAATTCATCTGTGACTAGACAGCTTGTGATATTCACAGTGAAACACTGTAAATACCACAAGGCAGCCAGTTTATATATGTATAGGGATTGAAAATTTATCTGATGGTCTGCAAAGACACACGTGCATATATATACACGTGTGCACTGTCTCGCCAATCAGTGTGCAACTGAGGAGTAGCCAGGTGGACCTTCTCGACTCAGTTCAGCACAGCCGAGCATACTCATATGCAAGTGAAGATTAGTTCAAATCATCATTTTAAATTGGCAAATCAGCAAGAGTATTCAACATTGTAAATCAGAATATACATGGCAGATCTCAAGCAAAAAAAAAACATGGGAAATCACTTCATTTTCAGATCAGTGAAAAAAGATTAGTTCAGTTTTAAACTAACAGCATGGACAGATCAATGTAGAAACAACAACAAAGTTCAGCATATAGATTGTCCATGGATAAGCATCACAGTGCTATTGGTAATATGCATGATTCAACATCAAGACTGTTTTATAATGGGGAGGTGCAAATATGTAGAAGTTCAAGCCACATGTCAATACAAAGTTTTCATCAAGACAGAGTACAATTTCAAGTGCATATGACAATATATACATGTATATGATAAATCTGCAAAACCTCAGCATAATTCAGACAGTGGAGTATTTGCTCATGGAAAAATGTTTGTGTAAAATGGTGCAACTTCAAAATACACATGAAGCAAATGTAATCATGGAGCATGGTTAAACAACATATACAATGATTCATATATATTTGGTTCTACACAGCAAAGAAATGCATGCAAAAATATGGTGATGGCAGCAGCAATATCCTATGGGAGTAACATGGCTGAGTACAAGAAAAAACAGTTTAAACACAATATAGTATGCATGGATTGCACAGATTGTCTGGGTGCAGTAGTGAAGTGTACAATGATCAAGCCCAGTCATGTACAACTGCCAAATGCTTGACACAGCAAGTATATCAATGTGCAACAACAATAAAGTGGTCGAGTACGACATCAAACATAAGCAGGAAATGGTGTACATGCAACTCAAGCAGGTGTAACAAGATCGGTCGAAGCAGTCAAGTAAATGGTGCATCATATACATTGATGAAACTCAGGTGAACACAGTTACAAAATGTGATACACAACAGTGAAGTGTCATTGTTACACTACAGTTCTCGGAAAATCTTTTATCAATTGTTTCCAGACATGCAGAAATTAATCAAGGGAATTTATCATGGCCAAGAAATTCATTTCTTTTTGGGAAACAAATCATATTTCAAGAAACCAGGCAATGGACAAATTTACAGTGGAACAAGAAATCAGCATTTAATTTTTGGCAAGATAGTCTCACAAAAAAAAATTCATAGTGTGATTTTAAGGCAATTTTTCAAATTGGTTTTAAAATGGGAAAGCAGATTTCTTTTGGAATTTCACAGCCGAGAATATCAAAAGGGGAAAACATTTTTTTTCGGAATTTCTACATTCAAGGCCGATTCAATCAAAGAAATCAAAAAGGGCAACCACAAAAATAAAATCAGCCAAGCCACGCAAATGAAATCAGAGAATCATTTATAGGGTTTCTATTACACCAATATCATCACAGCCAGCGTGAATCGAACGAAATCCAAGAACAAAATCATAAAAATCGAATCAGAAATTACTCACAGTTTTTTCAATCGCAACAATCCCCAAATTGTGAAAAGAGGAACACCAGAAATCGATCAAGAACATCAGCAAGTTTACAAGCATCAGAGACTCATTTTTTTCCAGAAGATTCAATCGCGATTTAGGGATTTAGAGAAACCCTAGTTGTAGATTTCGTAGCTTCCATTTTTTCCCCCAGAAGTAGATAGATCGGTACAAAGAAAGTGAAGTGGTGCAACACAAAACAAAGGGGCCGGCCTTTTCGCATTTGACTTAGCCATGAATCAAAAGAAAAAGGGGACGACCCCTCTTATTTAATCTCCTTTAGTTTATTCTAAACAAGGGTTTCCATTTGTTTTTGTTTTTAATTTTGTATTGTGTTTTGTTTTTGTTTTGTAAACCTAATTCAAACAGTGTCTAGATCTGTAAAGTCTAGGATATCAGTCAGGTTATTGACTGTCAGTTTCCGAGTCTGTAAAATCTGGGTTACGGATTACAGGGTTGTGATTCGGGGAAATTTGATCGAGGGGATATCGGTCAGTCTAGGGTTTTGAGCGTAGGGTTAGGACAAGAGCAGGCACTGAGAGTGTACACGGTCTTGTATGCAGGATCTGTTTATAACACCTAGTAGAAACCTTAGGAATGCAGCAGTAGGCAGGATTTTGCCGAAGCTGGGTATCTCTGTGTGTTATTTCTTTTCTGGTTGTTATTTTTGCTGTATTCTGTGATCTGTTTATTATTTAATATCCAGTCAGATTTTTAACTCAGCGAAAAACTGTGAAAACCCCTATTCATCCCCACCCTCTAGGGTTATTATAGATCCAACATTCTTGTCTATTCAGTTTAAATGAATTTTAGAGCTATTAATACCCTTACCTTCCGGAAAAACATATCCATTCATTTCTCATATACTTCCTTCCACTATTTCTTAATTTAATCATAATTATGACTATTCAAATCCATAATCTTAGTGAAAACCTTGAAGAAATTCTCAATTCTTTCAGGAATATCTTTCAGTTATTCTTCGTAATCAGCATCATCTAGAATTGAGTCAAATTACATATAATCAAACAAAAAGAGAAACATTTTGAAGCAATTCGATGGATGATTACCTCTCTTTCAAAAGATGAAGATAACAACATCACTGATCTCCTTTCACCAAAGAAAACGAAGATTGCGGTGCTATAAAGGCAGATCCAATTTTCGGTGGAGATGGTTGGGTTGATGTTCCTCGAAAGGTATGAATTTATTTTAATTTGTGTGGTTTGGTTGATTTATTTCAAACTTGTATATAAAATACTATAGTATGTCTTTATTTGATTTGATTGGATTGCTGTATTAATAAATACTGTGTTATATATATTGGACTAGTTGGGTATGATAGTGTCTATTGTTTTTAATAATTCAAGATATAATAGTAAAAGTATTATTGTCATTTAGTTTAAAATATTGTCATTTAGTTTAAAAATATTTAGATTATAACATAGTTTTTAAGGAATAGTATTCGAAATTAGATTTTGTCATAGATTAGATATGTTTGTATTAGTTATAATCATATTTACTCTCACGTATGTCTTATTTTTAGGATGATAGACTAGTATATTTAGGATTATATAGTTTTTGTTGATGAAAAAGGGGGAGAAAAATAAAATAAGGCTTAGATTAAGGGGGAGTTAGTAGTTTCAGGGGGAGTTATTGAAGTAAGAGGGAGCAGTCGAAGAATCGTGACATCAAGTGTGAATATTTTATGACCAAGGTTGTCATCATAAAAAATGGGAGATTGTTAAGGACTGTGATGTTGATGATGAAAACAACCTTGTTTATGCTTTGTTTCAATTATTATTGTTATGAAATATATACTAACACAATTTTCTTGAATATATATATTTATGTATGTATGTATGAATGTATGTATGTATATACAGGAAAACTATGCAAGTATCTATTATTGAAGACTGTACAGTTTACAAGAATCAATATTTTAAATAGAAGAGTTCAAGTTTCAAGACTTATTAGTATCAAGAAATCAAGAGTTCAAGAATTATAGAGTCGGTATGTCTAGAAATTCTGTTAAAACTTTGGTTAGCACTTGATTCTATTTCCAAAACTATTTTCTGATTTAAAATTCAAAATTTGATTTCAAAATAATTTCAAATCTACTTACTTGATTTCAAAATAACTTCCTTATTCAGAAAACATATATACTTCTTTGTTTCCTAATAGTTTTTTTAAACTTTTGAAAACTAAGTTTACGTTCAAATTAACCTTTTAAATTTCAAACTTAAGTTTTGCTTAATTACTTATATTGTTTAATCTGCTTCTTTATAATAAGTTTTTAATATATATACATATACGCACTATATTTATATACTTTATATCATTTTATATTTAATCTCTTAATATATCTTTATATTAAATTTAAAATATATTTTATACTTTGAAATATGTTTAAATATAAAGGAAATTAGGTTTTTTAACAATGAATTTACCTTAGTTTATTTAAACATCATTTACTTTGCATTAACACATATTTTTTTATTTTACTTTAGTATTTTTCGACCTATGCATATTGGCATGTCGACATACTGGCAGTTAGGGTATTTTTTTAAAATTTTGAAAAGAGGTGTCTTTTGAATTCAAATCTTTTCAGAAACGTTGTGACTATTGGAAACCTACCTTCCAAAATTCGATTTTATTATTTACCTTTTATCTTCGTCTTCCTCTCTTAACATCCTACCATTATACTACGTTAATTCTTGATTTTCTACACTTATATTCTATCGATTTCAATAGAAATCATATCATTCTTCTTCTCTCTCAATTCTATATCAAATTCCCTTAATTCTCAAGAGTTATAGGCTGTCTGTAATCAATGATCTCCAGATCAAGTCCTATAGAGTCAATACTACAAAAACTGATATAAGAAAGGTGTGATCTTGTCCCGTTTATATTGATTAGGTGTGATTGTGTCTCGGAAATTGATTGGGTGTAAAGTTGAGGGTCGGTAAATCAACTAAGTCTCATTGTACTTGGAATCAGTTGGGGTGTCCCTTATAGCCCTGAAGTTGAGGATTGTAATTGGATATTGTTGAATAAATTTCCACATCAACCCAGCATTGTTTGGAACTAGATGCAGGGGGTCCCGAAGCAGTATAAAATCCCGATGTGTACTTTCCATTTATTGCTTTTACTTTTACTTTCTGCATTCTATGATTAATTTTGTGTTTGTTTATTTCTATGATTTTTATACTGTGTGACTGATTCAAAAAGATTTCAAGAAATTTAATAAATTCCATTAAACACTATTTACCCTCTCTATTGTTTAACTTGCCTTAAGATCCTTAATCCACATCTCCAACAGAAATGATTACCAAAATGGAATTTTGCTATCCAAATGGAGCTGGAGTCATTTAAAAACAAGGTGTATTTGAACCGATAGAGAAAACAGTAAAAATGTTATTATAAATGAGAATTATTTAGAAAACAAAATGATAAAATGAAATAGTGAGGTGCGAGGTAGGAATAACGCACAAGTTTTCTATATGTTTTTGGCTTTAAAGAAATGTTCTCACTTATAATGGATGTCATAACGATTCAATATTTGCTTATAACTTCTGATATAGCTTCTGAAAAAATAGACATATGGCTAAATGATGTTGTGATGACTTATCATTACGACGAATTTGATGTTGATATTTATATGAAAATTCTAAATGTATAAAATGCTTGAAGCAAAATTAAAGTTGATATACTCAATAAAAATGAGACAGTCACTATATGATTTGACATAAATTGAAAGAATATGATAAAAACACCTTAATGGATATTTGGTAAGGAAAGATACAAAATAACCTCATTTGTATGTATGTTTTTGTAAAGAAATCGATAAAGGAAATTGTTGTTTTAGTAGTATATGTTGATGATATAAGTTCAATTGAGATTTCAGAAGAGAATGATGAAATAATAAACTAATTAAAGAAAGAATCTGGAATGAAATATCTTAGAAAACAAAATACTATCTCAGTGAATAGATCAAACATAGTAGTAATGACATACCGATCCATTAGTCATACTAAATTGATAAAATCTGAAGCATTCTCAAATGGGTAAAGCATATCCACTTGATACACTTATAGTTAACTAATCTTTGCATATTAAAAAGCGACTTTAAAGCCCAAAATATGCAAAATGTGCATGGTTTAGAAGTATCATATCCGAGTGTCATTGGCATATTAATATGTTCTGTACAATGCATGAGACTGGATATTTCATTCTCACTAAATCTTTTATCAAGATATAGTTATGCGCCAATGAAAAGATAGGTGTAAAACAAACAATGAGATATATCCATGGAATGAAAGATTTAGTCCTGTTTGATTTTGGCATAGATGGTAATTCAAATCTAGTTGGTTATATGGATGCATGATATCTTTCTGACCTACATAAAACAAAAGCATAAAGTGAACTCGTGTATAGTACATGTAATGCAACTATTTCTTAGCGGTCTATGAAGCAAACGTCAGTAGTGACATCATCAAATCAATTTGAAATACTAGTGCTACGTGAAGTAAATCGGGAATGGTTTTTGGTTCAAATCATTAATTGATCATACTCAAAATATATGTCTACACCCGTCATCTACAGAAGAATCAACTATTATGAATAAAGACAACGCAGCTGGCATAACTCAGATGCAGGCAGGCTATATCAAGGGTGAAAGGACGAAACATGATTCCCCAAAAATTTTATTTATACATAAATTACAAAATGATAACAAGGTAAAGATAAAACAAACCCAGTACCAATTATACCTAGCAAGTTTATTTATAAATCCACTCCCACAATCAATAATTCAAGACAACATACAATATATATATATATATGTATATATATATATATATATATTAGCTATGACAATAGGCTGATTGAATAATGTGTCACAAATCAATGGGCATGTAGAGATATGCTATTGTATATTCCTTTCCTCTCATTAATATTTTTCCTACTCCATTTTTTGATAGTTTGATTTTAGTGAGACATTACCTTGATCTAAAAATATGAACCCTCATAATAATATGACATAACATGCTAACTAGAGATGAAATAAAGTTATACTTATTTTCTTATTTATGATTTTTCATATTGAGATTTTCATAATATAGTTCGTTAGTGAGGCAATTATTCTTATCGTCTTTACATACACATATTTAGTAGAGATTGTTGTAATATATACAAGTAATAAAAATGAGTATGTTGAATGCTAAAAAACATTACTATAATCTGCATTCCATATATAATTCATAAATAGAACTATTTTGTATCGTATTATTGTCATGTGTGAAGAAAATTATATTTTTCCGTAATGAATTACAGTTATTTTAGAGAGCTACTAAATAAACCATATGTTAACCAACCTTTTGATTAGGTCATTATGCTTTGGATTTGGACACTGGATAACTCGAAAATAAAGTACAGATGATTATATGATGCTATAAATAGTTTGATTAGTCGGATTATCAATTTGGAACAAACCGAATTGGTGATCAAAACTTGACTAAGTATCAAATCGGTATAAATGTAAAGCAAAGAAGCATCATTGAAAATTTAGCTATCTTGCTTCGATACCTATCCGAGGCATGGAATTTCAGCATTAAGGAAATTTCACTATAACTTCTATAACTACTCAAGAATGAATGCACGGACTTCAGGACTGAATGCAGAAGAAGCAATAAAACAAGCTAGAAGACTCACTTTTTCCTTGGGGTGTAATCCTTAGGGATTAGTATATCGGTATCGATCTCTAATTGGGGGTCATCTGGGCTTCACTTCTTGGTTGGATCCTTCCCTTAAATGCCCCCTCCCTCGTGTAATATCGGACTGAACCTAACTATTGTTCTCTCAATAAACAAACCATTAGGGGGACTGGAAATGGGATATTCTCTTCTCCAACGGAAGCTCTACCAAGCCTTGGAGATAACTTCATCTTCTACACTCTTCATTCATACAAAAACTAAGTGTACTTGTAATAAAAAATATAAACTAAAATTACTTCCAGTGAATATAGGTCAACGTTTGTCATACTACTATAAATACTACGTATCCTTTACTGCTTTCATTATACATTATGCTATTATGTAATTATTATGTGGATTGCATATGTCTTTAGGTGTCAGTATCGATTGACTAAATTCGAATCAAATATTTTAGCATGATAAGAAGAGGAACACGGCTTGAATTTAAGGAAATTTTCTACTAAAAAAACAATGGTTAAGAAGAAGATGAATGATCAACCAAAAGGAGCTATAATGTAAGGAATTCATGAGGCTTCCTCTGGATGAAACCTATATGTCTATCTGCCTTAGGAAAAGATGGGCGAAGTAGTTAAGGATTTGGAAACTAGACTAAACTTTAGGAATGGTTATTGCAAAGACAAAAAGAGATAATGAACAAATTTCCTCAATTAGATTGGACAATATGCAAGATTAAAAGGTCAAAACACAATTATTGGAGCTGGTCTCAGTAACGTCAAAATATTTAGGCTAGGACCAAGGGAAATTACCCACATAACTCAAGGGATCGATACTGATCCCATGCCTCATGTCGGCATCAATCTGATCAATACTGGAGGTAATGCCTATGGAGGTGTTGGCTTAGATATAATCTCTTTTGAATTCATGTGACTTAAATATGGGAAAGGAAACTGAAGTACGTGTAGGTTTGAATTTTAGAATGGATCAGATAGGAACTGGCCTTATGCAAGAAAATCAAGTCGATGCTAATCCAACTCTAGCAACTCAAGGCATTCGAGCATTAGGTGTTGTCTTTGCTAATTGATGACAGATCTGACAATGACCAAAAAATGGACATAATTAAAAAGGCTTTGAGAAGCGGATTGTTCTGGACAACATATGGATTGTGCAAATCAAAATCCTTTCACCAGGAGTATTCAAAATTCATGGAATTCATCGATCTTCAAATTACTGGCTTTGTAAACTTATGATGGAAGGAAAGATCCAACCACTCTTACATTGAGCTACATATATGGAATAATTGGGGGGGGTGGGGGTTCATATGATGTCATAGCCTGGTGCTTCTCGCTATTTTTCTCGGATATTGCTGCCATGAGGTTTTGACAGTTGGGAAGCGACTCTATTCGAAGTTGGAGCAATCTCTTAGAAAAAATATTGAGAAATTTTGGGTCCACGTCTCACGACCCAAAAATGTAGTTACACTCACAACTCTCATGCAGTGGAACATCTAGACTTTGGGCAAACTCCTAGATAAACTTAAACTGCAATGGCTTCAGTTGATTGACTAGATCCATCAATGGTTTTAATAGCTGTATTTTTTTGCATTTTAGACAACTCTAAGTTCAAAATATATCTCGAAAGGGATCCCCTATAAGATATTAGTGAATTCTATCATGAAGCCAACAGGTTTCTAAGACAAGAAGACGCACGGGAAAATTGCAAGGCCCTCAAAGTCAATGTTGTTGTGGGTGGAAGACCGCCCGATTATAGAATCAATAAAGGAAAGTGCAAAGCCGAGCGAAATCCTGGCTCGTGAAACCAAATAAAAAGAGGGCCAAAATAAAACTCATATGTAAGGCTGAATGAGAGTCTAGACGAATACACATGGAAATAAAAGACTGTCATTCCGCGAGAACGCAAACTGGATAGAAGCCCACAAAGCAAGAGACACCTTCCGAGGAATTATGCTTGATTCATGAAATTTTTCGGCTTGAAATGAGTGAATGAAAACAATTGCATGACATTATCGAGGAGCAAGTAAGGGAACGACAACTTTAATGTTATGTTGTAAATATGGTTGGGGCAATGGAACATGAATAGCTTTTATTCGCATAGAAAAGATCGGGCCTACCTCTCGCGGGTGCATAATCGTTAGCTTATAACTGAAACCGGACAATAATGACGGATAAGTCACCTACCCACGTACGAGAATCGATGAGATCCCTAGACATTCTCTTGGATAACGATAAATTATTGATTTTACTTCTGTTTTAGTTTACTTGTAATTAACGGCTAAGCCGCTTACTGTTGTACGGGAATCAGAAATTCCAAGGCAAACTCTAGGATCATGATAAAACTATTAGTTTTTTACAATAAAACTTATGCTAGTTTTCTTTAATAAAATCATTTGGCGAGTGTGGCTGATGTTTTTCAATAATGGAACCATTTCGTGAGTATGGATGATGCTTATTAAGTGTAAGATTTATAGTTAAACTAATTTAACAAAATTATTTGGTGAGTATGGTTGTTGATCATCAAGTACAATATTTCTAATTAAATCCTAATCTACTCACTAGACCTTCATGTATGGACGATGCATGGAAAGATTGCGGTGAGGCAATGAAATGTCAAGTAGAGCTTATGGTTGGTAAGAGACTAGTGATGTTATGTACTATTGAGTATGGTCGATGCTTGATAGAATGCCAACGAAATGGTGAACCATCAAAGACGGTTGATGCTTGACGGGAATCCAACAAAACTACAGATGTCAGGTACGACTGATGCTTGACATGACTTGAACCAAACAGTGAGCTATCAACTATGGATTATGCTTGATGGGAATCCAACCAAATTATGAACCGTCAAGTACGACTCATGCATGATGGGATTTGAACAAAATTATGAAACATAAAAGTATAGTTGATGCTTAAAGAATATCCAACGTGGTTACAAATCAATGAGTACGGCTGATGATCGACCAAAGCCCATTGAGCCACCAAACTACCATGTATAGCTAATGCATGAAAAAATCCATTGAGGTTATGAATCAGTGAATATAGATTATTCTCAATGAAAGCCATCCAAGGCTAGGATCATCAATTGCGAATTACAATAGGCATCGAAAAGACTCGAATCATCGAGTGCAACTATGTTTGGCAAGGCTTGGATCACTAAGGTGCACGACGCTTAGCAAGGAATCAACTCAACATGGTCACATACATTAAGGGTCTACCTGGAGAGGAGCAATACCAAGGATTGAGCTTGAATGGTTGCAAAATTCAACAATGGATCGACGAAGGCATCTATATTAACTCAGAAAAGTTGTCAAAAATATAAACAGTTCAGCAAGATAGTGGACTTCGACATCGGCTCAAAACAATTTTAGTACTCAAAATCAATCTCGAAAGATTGCAGACATAAAACTTATACAAAATATATCTTCCACTGAAAGATATGTTTTAGGAGTCAAGTGTTAACCCGTCTTTTTATGCGGCTCTACGTTTTAGATTTGGACACTGGATAGCTCGAAAATCGAGTATTGATGATTTTATGAAGCAATGAACAACATGATTCATCGGAATATCAATTTGGAACAAACTAGATTGAGGCTCAAAATTTGACCATGTATCAGGTCGGTACGATACAAAGCAAAGGGGAATAGCTGTAAATTTGTCTAAGTCTCGGATTGGTTCCTATTCGTGACATAGAATTTGAAGATTATAAAACTTCGCTACAAATTCGACAATAACTCAAGAATGGATGCACAAACTTCAAAACTATATGCAGAAATACAAGGAAATAAGGCATGGGATTCACCTTGGAGGTCGTACCCCTTAGTGGTAACCTCTAAGGATCAGTGTCCATCTCTATATACGGGGACGATCTGAGCCCTACTTCGTCGGTTGAATTTCCTCCTTAGATGGAGGCCCCATGTGATATCTGACTAATTCAATCTGTTGTTCCCTTATAAATAAACCACTAGGGGAATTGGAAATGGGAACGTCTCTTCTCCACGTGCAAATTTTTCCAAACGTTAGGGATTACTACATTTTCTACTCTCTACATTCATACAATAATTAAATGTGCTTATAATCAACAGTGTAATAAAAGAGTACTTCAAGTGGACGTAGGTCAGCGTTTTTTCGAACCACTATAAAAACTGTGTATCCTTTACTGCTTTCCTTACTGTAAAACTCAATTCTTTAAGGCCCAAAGCTAAGTGCTACAGATGTTGCAGCCATATATTGTATTAGCTTCCAATGATAGAAATAGATTGTTAATGAATCATAACATCAGATTACACAGGAATATGAAAATATTGAACCAATTACAACAATTTTACATTAGAGTACAGAATGGCTCAGAGTATAGATAATCGATACACAACAGAAAAATATCAGAGTAATAAATTACAACACCCCGGAAAACACACACACACACACATATATATATATATATATATATATATATATATATTCAGCGGAAGACTACGAGATAATCCAAAGAATAGCTCCAGCCAAAATCTAGGATCTTGTTTCAAAATATCTACAAAAACAAAATTACTAGCTGCTCATATGGAAAATATGGGCACCCAGAGTTTAGGTGGGATACAATAAACTCTAGGTCAGTCAAGAGACTGGTATGACAACCAAACAGTTATTACACTTTATTTTAAAGTTGGGTAAATCACGGGTCCACGCTGTATAACATAGAACGAGTTTTCACTATATGAATACCAGTCATAAAAAATCGCAATGCTTTTTGAAAAATGAAGCTATTATACGACTCAGGTCCCATCACACAATGCATGCGCAAGCTAGAGGATCGAGTTCTACTTATAATATCCAAACATGCTTGTTACACGAAATTTCTCTTTTATTATTCCAGTGTTTAGTGTGAAAATCAATTTCGAAAATATATGTGTCAATCCTAGGCGACATAATACCCCCATCCTATTATGTCGCTATATAGGTTTACAACTGAAAACGCAAGGTTCGTATTGGAAGTTGGATTTCCATCAATGACCAAGACAAACGATCTTCCTTATCCGATTTGGACCATCTCTAGCAAGATGTCCAGGACCACACGAATGTGACCCTTGGAGCGACCGAGCCGGTCAGTACTAACAGGCTGATTCGAATCTTACCAGAACATAATGTTCCCTGGTCTTATTTGACCGTCGTCCTAGCCGTATATGACCATCGTCCGAGGCGCCTCAATCCTTCATCCACATAAGTAAATTTCCTAGGCTCCATACCATGGCCTCACTTTTCATCTAGATGAGAACATATGTCCTTATCTCAGCCGTCCATTATCCTGTTTTCGACCATTCCCGGGTTGTGAGGCATGACGAAGTCACGTTTCAGCACAAAGCTATGATATATAAGTCGTGCTTTGATCATCACCCACAAAGCTTTGCTTTTCAACAAAAGCTTGATCAATCAACAACTTGGCATACCACATTGTCATTCCATACCATACAACTGATGTCTATTAATATATAACCTCTAAGCTCATACGTCTCAGTAAAGGATGTTAAGCTAAGAGAATAATTTCTCTGAAACCAAACAGATATATATTTAATAGAAATCAATTAATACATCACAAAATAAAATGTCAGACATGCAACCATATCCGTTCTGGGTCTAAACGAAACTCAAAGCACCTATTCCTTGTCCTATATGTCCAATATAGGAGAAA
>JASFAX010002997.1:0-43962 GCA_030737875.1 Allium sativum | reverse complement strand
TAGATCTCGTCCATACGATTCCATGGAAACTTGTTTCCCTGATTTTTGATTTTATTTGGACGAGTTATGAACAATTGTACATTAGATAAATTAAATTTTAATTAATTATTGTTTAAAAATTAATCACCATCATTAAAGGGATTAAACCCCCACTTCTTCGTTCTATTCTTTCTCCAGAACCCATTATCGCGTGAAAGAGTCGGCCATCACACCACCATATACGCCACCTGAACTCGATCCATGACCGCCACCGCGAAGCCCTCCTCTAGCTCCTCCTATGACGACGACATGCCCCAACTCGATGGCCTTTATCATCGTGAATGTACGTGCAGATGCAGTGCCTTGGAGCACAGAATTCGAGACAACCAGTACGTCATTTTCGATCACAACCGTTGATTAGAAAGTTCGTGAGGAGTAGATCAACATAGTAATTGAAATTTTCTGAAAACATTAAGTGCATCGAGAGATTTTCGAGGGAGAACGATGGAGCATGACTGCCATCGATTTTTGTTGAGGACGGCGGCTCTATTACTGAATTAGGATTTTAGGTTATCCACTATTTATAATATAATATAATTAAATCCTCTAATTTACAAAAAAACCTGTTACTTCATAATAACTCCAATTCCAGCCCAAAGAATGTTGCCACTAGACAAATACCCCCATTCCAGACACAATGGGCTAGGTCTCATCATCCCATTCGATCGTTTACAGCTTGTTTTCTTCAAATTAAAATATAATTCATTTAATTGTTTAATTTGGTCGTACATTTAAATTTACCGGGGCCACATATGGACTTCAAAAATTCCTGAAAAATAAATCTAGCTATGTTTTGACGATACGATCCTAACAAAATTAATTTCGTCGAATTTGGAGACCGTTTGAAAAATGGCCATTTTCTGGTCGATCCAATTTGACTGAAATTGACAAAACATGTTTTATTTTGCCATGCTCACATATTGATTCCAAAAATTATAAAATTTGGAATCTTGCAATAATTTGAAATTCTGGATTCAACAAAAGTGGTCTCGTCGAAAACGGAGGTCGTTTGCAAAACGGCTATTTATAAGGGCTATATGTTATATTAAATTCAATAGCGACTATTCTGAATTTTAAACTGGGCATAACTTTTGATTCTCATTATGAATTTCAATTTTTCAAATTCGTTGGAAAGATATTTTAAATAGATTTAAATATTTTTGGTTTTACTGAAATCCGAATTATTTTGAATCATGTACATTCAGTCAAAGTTCAAAATCAAATTTTCAAACTACCATGCCATTTTAAACTGCTTTTATAATTAAATTAAATATATATGTTCTAACTTTGATTTAAATAAATTTGAAGTCATTATTATTTAAAATAAATTATTTTAAATTTTCAAAATCCATTAAAATTGCTAAAATATTTTTTTTTTAAATTGGTTCCAAAATTCCGGGTTGTTACACTTCTGCAAACTAATACAACAACTAAGTCAAAATAGAAATATCATGTAGTGACATGCATTGGTCTTCTGACTTAAGAGTACTTTGGATCTTAGGTATCCAAACTATGTTTTGGTTAAGATCAATTGTACGTTTTTACAATCATATTATGATTATAGGTGGATAAATGTTGAATTATTTGAATTAAAATACTTCTCAAAAAAGATTTTATTTCTTCCATTGTACAAGGTTAGCTTCACTTTAATTGTCCATCAACTTATGGCCAAAGTCTTCAATCGAAACTAACGGATTAATAAATAAGTGTCATTTGCTTGAACCAACGGATTTAAAGCGGCACTATGTAATTAACTACGGATGTTATTGAAGTTTCAGTCATTGACCAAATTATATATACCATAGTATGGGCAGTCAAGTAGTCGGGATTTTACAGATACACTTGGAGGAGCTTGGAGTAGGAGGCTTTAGCATTAGATAGCTACTGATTATTTCTGCTGTGTTGTATGTGTTCTACTCTGATAATGGTATGTGTATACAGTTACAGATTTGTAATTCAAAAGTTATGTTATATAATATATTTTATTCGTTCCACAATGAGATTTTTGTCTACTCTGATGTTGTGATATTATGATCTTCTTTTCTTCTATTCAAACTTTTCTTTATTATTTATTCTCACCCTCTAATTTCTTTCTTTGGCATCAGGGTTTTAGTGCACTTTGGGTTGGACTTATGTGGTAATTTGGTCGACTCAAAAGGTATTGAAATGTGGGTCGTCACACACTCTCATTTATATAAATTCAAACTCACGATAAGGCATTCCATTACCTTATCTCTTAATGAGTTTACCCTACAAAGCCAAAGTTCTCGCTCAACTTTCAGCTCTGATACAATATTGTAATGACCCGATTTTTCGACCCTCGGAGTCGACACTAAACATCCACGGTATTAACATGTCGGACATCCAAATGTTGGAAAACCAAATCATTAGGGGTTAAATAAAAAACAAAGAATAAGATATCATAATTATAGTGGATAACATGTATTATGTAACTAGTTTTTACAAACTGAAAGAACTTTTACTTAATATACATGTACAACATTAGAGTAAACAACTAAACTAACCTGAACAATTATAAAAGCTATCTGAACTAACTCAAATAACATCAAGAACACTAGCATAATTGAGATAAGAATATATAGAAATGTGTCTTGGGTTCTAAATCCTATCTAAATCACCAAGCATCTAAACTAACCGGTCAAATATGCTCGGTATGACCCAGGCACTATCGTGAAATAACATCCAGGTTAGGCTGGAAAGCAACATGAGAAAACTCAAGTAACCAAAAACTTTGTCTCTTATTTTCTTATCAACCTTTTGAAAACCCAAGCATTCTTTCACAGGACTTCACCCAAAAAGGGGTCTCTTAAGACTACATCGTACATAAACACAGATGAGGTTTTACTTTACGATAACCAAAACACTTTATATAAAATCTCATGATATTATAATTGAGTTTAAATACAAATGCTTATCAATCGAGCCGAACTTGTCACATTAATTTAATTCTAGCATAATAGGTATATAACTAAAACCATAAAAGGCTGATACTAGAGTTTAAATTCCAAACAATGGTTGAGCATATGTGTATCGCCCGTCGCGGTACCTCTCCAGATAAGCATACTGAGGTCGTAAGAACGCCTTGCACCCCATCAATACAAGACTGACCTATCACTTAATTTGATAGTATTGAATATGTCATCGTATGGTTATGATCAGCAATCATGTGGAAGCATAAAATAATCAAAGGGTCAACTGTTCAAGATTGGTGATAAACATATCATAATGGGTGCAATCCATATAGCTCTACAGCATATCCTAAGTTTTAGTCATTTCTAGTTGATGAGGCCTGAGGCAACGTTACTTTACTTTTCATTAGCAGATTTCACTTTGAATGTTCATCGCCAGTCAGTGGAAATGTACTGATAACATTCATTGTTCTGGAATAGATGAATCGAAGCCATTACCTCTACAACATCCGTAGAATTAGCAGCAAGTAACCTTTGCACTCTAACTCTGTCTTGATTTCTACGTCTTCAAGAAATGCCATATAATTCGCTCAGTTGAATCGAAGTGGTTTTCAGATAACTTGATCTGATCATGGTCTCTTCAAAATAGCTTATGATATTTTTTTGTAAATCCAACCTCAGTTATTTAGGAAATAAATAGTGAAGGATAAGGAGGTAGTTCACCTCCTAACCAT
This sequence comes from Allium sativum, assembly GCA_030737875.1. Taxonomy (NCBI): domain Eukaryota; kingdom Viridiplantae; phylum Streptophyta; class Magnoliopsida; order Asparagales; family Amaryllidaceae; genus Allium; species Allium sativum. The sequence continues at coordinate 40,259 of JASFAX010002997.1, read as the reverse complement.
TTGCAAATGGGTTTCCTTATTACTTGTCAAAGGAGAACAAATGAGGTTTATACGCACAATGAATCATTGATAGGGACGATTGTACAGTATAACTCATGTGTTTTCCTTATATATTCCTAAAGTAGATTTTGGCCTAGATTTGGTAGTCATTTATTTAAATATCAAATGACATACAAAAAATAATCAAAGGCTTATTCCCATGATAATCACACTAAGCCACTTTTAATTATTAATTAAATTTCAAAACGCCTATCCCAAATAGTCACATACTCAACTCTCCGATATAAGTATGCAGTTCAAAACCAATTAAGATGGTTTCTCATTTCTAATCCATCGTTAATGGGTTACTAGAATCCAAATCACTTCATTTTACTAATTAAGATATGCTCTTTTTAAGTAACAAATCATTCAAATGCTAAAGATTTGCATTTCAAAACCAGTTCTTTTTCTCAACGAATACAACATTTCGAATTTAAACGAAGTTGTTCAAGTTAGGTATTTATTTACCTTTTAGACCTTGACTCAACATCACCTTCATCCTCGGGATAATAGAAGTTAACTTTCTCAAGTTCTAAAACATCTAACTTAAATTGGCCAAATTCCAAATGAAATTCATTCCAAAATAATTTCTATAATCCATTCTTTCGTTCTCTAACGAATTCATATAATAAATAACTTGATTGATTTTACTCAAATAAATTCCTTTATCAAAATTAACTTGTTAACTTTTAATCTATTTTCAAAATAAAATATTCAATTTACTAACTATGACAACCACTTATCTTGAATACATTTAGTAAAATAATTCATTAAAGTCCAAACCTCATTATTAAATTAATGAATTAACTTCTAAATCACATTCAATAAGTAATTAATGAGTCTAGTCCTTATTATTAAAATAGCTAATTAGTTTAAATCCCTTATTTAAAATAATTAATTAACATTAAAACATCACTAAGTTAATTGACTAATTTACTTAAAATAATCATTTGTAAAAAATGAAATCAACATAATCACTTTTAAAATAAGATAATAATAATATTAACCAACTTTTAATTAAATAATAATTAAATATTAAAGAATAGTTAAATAATTATTTATCCCTAAAATAAATAATTAAGTATTTATTTAACCTTTAATATATTAAATAATAGTTGACTTTTAAATAAACAGTTTAAAGATCCAAATAATCTTTATTTAATAATTAGTTAATAATTTTAAACCCTTATTAATTATTAAATAAGCATTTAAAACATTGTTCAGATAAATATTTAATCTTAAACCTTGATTAAATGATTTCATTAATAATTAATCCTTTAATAGTCATCAAACAATAATTAAAGTTTAATTAGTCATTATACTATAATTAGCTTCTTAATTAAACTTAAGTATACCTTAAACATGATTACTAAATAATTAGTAAATCAAAATGTCATTAACGAACAAGTTCTTAAGTTTCAAACTATTATTAATGAATAACTAAAACCCTATCACTCAACGAAATTAATCTTGATAATTTTATCAACTTAAACCATCTTAATTAATTTTTCAAATTTTCTTTAATCACTTGTTAAACATTCCTAGACGGAATATTTAGCTATAAACCGAATCCATTTAGGAATTTAAAAAACCAAAAAACAATTTCAAATCCAAGGCTTAGTGACCATAATAATACTTAATTAAGTTACAAAAAATTTCCACATTCAAACAGGTTCATATGTTAATGTCACATTCAATATTGCTAAGGGACAAAGGTTCTGGCTTACAAAAGTCAAAATCCATAGTTAAATAACTATTCAGTCCATATCAATCAAAATTAATAGCAATTAATTTCACAATTTAACTAACATTTAGGAAACATAAAATAATATTTTATTATGCTAAATAAATATTCATATTAATCTACACAATTCAGTTTAACTTGGCAGTATTTTATTTGGCCAAATAAGTAACAAACTTTGAAGTGTGTTAATCAAGCGACATTAATATTTAAAATAATATTATTTGAAACCTTTCTGTTTTTAAGACGTCATAAATTTATACTCGGTAAATACAACAACTAACTATACTATGATGTTGTGCTCGTGAAAGAAAACACAACGCAAAAATCCACCTCGATTAGATCAAATATAAGCGAGATATTCAACTTTAGGCTATAACACATTTACATAAATTAACTTCAAAACTTAAGTTAATTCACCGTTAAACCAAATAGGCCCGGTCCACTATATGCATTGATCCAAACCCATACCCTCATCTTCTTTTCTCCCTTCTTTTTTTAATCAAAACCCTATAGTCATGTATCAGTGCCATCCGTTCGCCTAACACAACCCACTAGACGCCAGAACTCACCACTAAGACCATTGATTAATAGTCCATCATCTCCTCATCCATTTGCCTTGCTCGAAGTCAACAGCGCAGCACTACGTTAGTCACCTGGAACCATCTATAAGGCCATAAAAAACATGCAACATAAATTTTCATCAAGATCCACCATCTTTTGCTTCAACATGCACCTCCTCTCCTTGAACTCAAATCCAACATCAAACTCTCCAAAAGATGACATGAATCAGCGTGAACACAAATCCTAGTTTTACAGTAATTTCCTTGGCCAACCACTACTACAAAAATGGGCATATTCGACACTAGGTTTATGTGTTCGTAGATCAAAAAAGCGTTGTCGTAGGCCATTTTTTAAAATAGGCAACACCAGAGGGGTGTGGCATCCGTGTCCGTTGCATTAGCCCTCTAAAGCAACGCTTTTGCCCATCTACTGCCATGGAAGAAATTGTTGCTTTATAGCCGTAATGCAACACTATTTGCACGTAATGCAACAACATTCAGCGTTGACTTAAGCATTAGTTAGAGTCTGGCTGTCAGGTCATGATAGTGTAGTCACGTCATCTTTCCATGTCATCTGCCTACATGTCACACGACACGTCATCTCTCCACGTCAGCTGGCCACGTGTCACATGCCACGTCGGTTGTGGGATCCACGTGCCATGTAGAATTAATAATTTTTATATAATGCAACATCACTGTATTATGTAATGCAACACCATTATCTTGAAACACAACACCAGGAAAAAAAGCAAATGCTACATTAAAAGAAGGAAAATACAACGCTTTAATTATAAATTTTGCAATACCAATTTCGTACATAGAAGAAACACATCCAAAACATTCATCATCACATTCAAACCATCCAAAATATTCTGCATATCATATAAATTCTTCAAATATACCACAAGTGCCAACACATACGATCAAATACATAATTTAAAAGTACGATACAAATATTCTACATACTATAAATGCCAACACATACCACCTTGCAATGATCCGGGCATCACTGTTGTCAGCTTTTGTTATACTTTTGATTTCTATCAGCGGTGTCCATCCAACAAGCTGATTATTTAATAAACATCCAAACTACCCATTGATTCCCAATATAGCCAGCAAATATACTTTTGCTTGCTTCTATGTTCATTTTCGGAAGTTCAGTGAACCTGCAGCCTACATCTTCTTCTACAACTTTATGTCTCTAGTTTGCTCATGAGTGTATATTGGTATCATAGTTCCTTTCTTTCCTGCTCGGCCTGTTCTACCGGATCTGTGTACAAAGCTTTCAGAGTCATTTGGCAGTTCATAATGTATGACTTGAAGAACAATAAAAGAACCAATGTACATGTCATTGTCCCATAGATTGTCGATCTGAACCATTATATTACGCTTAAATATTGTATTAATGTAACAGATATGCATACAAATGTGTATATACTAAAATCATATACATGTGAACACTAGTTATAGGTAAATCTATACAAAATCACATACAAAAATGGCACACTTTGTATAGGAAAATCTATACAAAAGTATTGCTAAATTGAGACAGATGACGACTTCTTTCTAAAACTAACGTAGAACATATATAAAAAAACAATTACTAAAGTGGAAACTGGTATGGGGAACAAATTCATGTAAATATTCAGTTTCAAGGGTTGATATTTTGATTTTCCACTTGAAGGACATATCAATATAACTAAACTTTAATCACAACGTCACGAGAAAGAGATCATACTGATAATGCATCAACAAAAAATGATAAAATTTATCTGATAATTTTAATAAAAGAAAATTGATAATGCCGAGCTCGCTGAAAGGCAACGCATATCATAATATCTAAAGCGGGATAAAACATGAGTGAAATATCAACCCGTTCAAGTAGGATAAAACATGAGTGAAAATAAATAGTTACCTGTCTTTGTAAGCTAAATAAACTTACCATAACTATTAAACGATTGCTCAAGCATGTATTTACGGTTGATCAACACTACGTAAACAAGTGACAGAGCACCTTCCTCGAAGAGGGATGCAGCCATAGCCTTCATGGACAAACGAACGCATTATAAGCATATAAAAGATTATGAAACATGATGATTTCTGTATATACTGAAACAAAATAATGAAGAAATGGATATTTTCTCACAATACGACAATAATGCTGAATGATTATGCTTACAAAGTTGAGTTCAAAATCTTTCAGAAGGAAAAAAAAAGATGATGAACCAGAACACACAGTGAGTATCACAGCACCAGCATTTATCTGAAAGTGTGTACATACAAAGAGTGAAATTAGAAAATGAGCATGTATCTAAACATTCACGATAGTGTTGTAGGCTTTAATACAAAAACCTGATATATGATCTGAAGTAAATAGCTACAGAATCCAGCAAGTTCTATCCTATTTTGACACTGATGATTCATTCCCTTCAGTCTCTTTTATAGCAGTCATACATCATACATGTTGTGCTTTCTTCATCTAGCAAGTTCTAGTGCTGGCTTTTTTCTATAATATTGGTTGCATCTATATATGGAAAGAGATGAACCGAGCTGCAACGTATAGTTTGTACGCAAAATATATGTGCAGATTTCAGCAATATATAGAAGTGTACAAGCCTGTGTCATATCGCACATGCATTCAGCGTATGGTGCTTTACAGATAAGAGAGGTAAATGGATATGTATTATAACATAGAGATCAAATTGCCTCCTTTTTAAGATATAGGAATATAGGAATATCTATGTTATAACACAAAACTTATTTTTAAAATTTCGGAAAACAAACCCCAAAATACAGAATCAACCTACATAAGGGAAGGGTATAACAGTTTGAAGATGCCCGAAAACCATAAGTCATATGCCTGAAACTAAGCGACAATGATTAATATCTAATATGAGCTTACTAATTTCAGTAATACTGCCCTTTATGCTTCCACTTTGAACACTTCTTCGGCTGCTACCATGTCATGTTCGTCAACTTACAGTGTTAGTATGCCATCATCAATAGGTTCTAATGGGTGCACTTCCCTTGAACCATGTTTTCCCATATGCAAGCTTGAAACGTCCCTTTGCCGAAATGAATTTACACGAGTTCATAGCATCTATCTTAGTTCACACATGAAACACTCTCAAGGAAAAATAATGAACAGTAGCGAAGATCAGACTGCTCAACCCAGTTTAAATACTTACACAGCCCCTACTAGGCCTGAATTTTGAAGTGCAAAGAAAATGGCAACATATGTAAAATCAATTGTCCTTGCTTACCTTAAACTCCACTAGCAGCCGTGCTTTCGCAAAATGATATAAAAAAGTAATCATCAGACACATTGAAGCGCCCTGACAAACAAAATTGATTTAGATATAAGTACAAAAATATCATCAGGAAAAAAAATTAAGAACACATTCAAGGATGCAAGGAAACTAGAAAACAGTAACCATAAACATGTTGGACGCTAATTTGTAGGTCCAAACTTATCACATGTAGCTCGTCACAATTAATGCAAGCACAACGAATACACAAATTTGATACAAATATTTTGTATGGAGGAAACCATTAAATACCCCATTTTTTATCAAACATAAAATAGTAGAAATAAATATTTCCAATGGCAATATCTCAAGGCCTATAAACACTTAACCAATAATAACAGTTGCTTCAAAAGTCTTGCAAACAGGGCAAACAAACAAAACAAGACATGCAAAAGGATTTTCTCAAGCAACATCTAGGGACAAAAAAGAAAGCATAAAACATTAATGAACCACACAACTAGAAAAGAAAAGCACCAATAACAAGGTAAGCATTCAAATCCACCACTTCTAGGGAAAAACTGTTAGGATTTCAATATACTTTAACAACATCCAATTATGAAACCTTAGATCCAAACATATAACCCATATTGATTTAATTGAGAACAAATCAGAGAACTGATAAACAAATTTGCGGAAGCGTACCTGAATCCCGAAGTTAATTTTTGCAGTACCTGAATCTATAATCGGTTGCCACGAAGAAGATATAATTTGGTTTGGTCTTCCAAATTGACACAAACCCTAGATCTGAAATCAGCTCTCCGTAGAAGAGGTTAGAGAGTTGCTAAGGATTGTGTAATTCGGGGACCATAACCCTTTATTTATAGAGTTGGCATTTTGTAATTCGGCCCTTCAATAAATTATAAAATGCCCCGGTATCTACACATTAGGCCCATGATAACTTAAACTTTAAGCCTATTAATTCTAATCAAAAATTAGATCACTTTAATTAGGCTTTACACTAAAATAGCATAACACATTTTATTTTACATATGTGACCCAATTGTCGAAATATTCCAACAATCTCCCCCTGGTCCACATATGAAATAACCTTAAAATGTGTTTAACTTTATAAGCTCCAAAATTTGCTATTTTTAACATACGGTGTATCTGAAACAATCTCGTCCATTAATTAGGTTGACAAAGGATCAAAGCGGCATTCGTTACATTTATCGTAACTAAACCCATCAATGGTCACATATATCAATACAATCAAATGACATAGATCAATCATGGATGTGTAGCATGGAAATTACATGAAATGTGATCTATACATGTCTATTTCCAACTGGTCCTTCTTTAGTGAGATCAAATGTTTAATATTTAAACAACCTGAGTGCAAAGAAAAAATCATTACTTTATTTCTGATCAGAAAAAGAACTTGATATGCATATATCTGTAACTGAAGTATAGAGCAATGAGTCATATGACAATACCAAATACTAACTCCCCCTGAACCAAAATATCCTTACATAAAAGTTACACCAACTGAGAAACATGCTCATGAAAGACCTTAGGTGATAACCTTTTGGTAAGCGGATCCGCCATAATGGAGTTTGTCTAAGTGTGCTCTATGAATTACAATACATTTTGCACTCTTCCCTTATTGGAAAATATTATATTATTTACTGTCACAATATTACTTGGTCTTTCAATTCTTTATCTATAACTGGAGTATTGTGACAAAATTTCATTATTATTTTCCATATTTGGATGTCTTATAATTAACCAAAGACGATATTTTTAAAATGGCGAAAACTATAAGTGCCTAAATGACACTTTTCCCTTATATAGTTTCACTCATAAAATATATTATCATTGCTAGAAGTGGATCTTTTACAGTAATGACATACAAAATATCCAGATCGTAATTCTTTATGATCTCCACCCGATCCGATCTTTTATCTATGAGCATATAATCTTTTATTTTGTCTTTTAAAGATATATCATATATATCATAACCATATTGGCTACTAAATCATTGATCCACTTTTAATATCAGTAAAGTATCTGCCAAATAATACACGCATATCCATATGTGTATATACATTAGTATGCATTAGAACTCACACTGCAAATACATGAGAAATCTTTTGCATTTCTTTAATTTCAAGGATGGTAGCATTTATCTGTTTGGTAAAAGAAAAACAACTGAATCGCAGTTTACATACCAAATCTTTTAAGCATTTATCTTCCTAATTCTTTTGTAATAATCCAATTATCACTCCATGAATAATAATGGTGTATTTGAATCCCAAATCCAAAAGACTAATCCATAAATGAGTTTCTTAAGTGGTTTCACCAACGTCTCCATTGAGAAACATAACTTTAATCTTCATCAGATAATGCTCAAAAGTACAAAATGTAGTAAGCTCCAAAGCGATCGATTCTAAAGAATCGTTTACTAAGTCCAAAATGAAACATTCTTTAAAGAAAATAAAATTTCCTTTTAATAATAGTGATTTCAATAAAAGTGCCTTATAAAATTCAATATTACCCACTTGATCCCTTTTGGCTTTGAATAGTTATTCATAACCAATGATCTTATTACTTAAGTCAGAGGGAGATTTCAAACTTTATTATCCATATATATTTAAGCTATATGTTCATTTCTTAAATCCACATTTTAAATTATTACTTTACATGGATTGATATAAGTCCATAGCGCATCATCTTTATCAATCCATTATTTATCTTTATGAAGAAATACTACATAATAATCTGAAATAGCATTTCTTCTCATTTAGGTGGATTTCCTTAGTGATCTTGCATCTTTGAGTTTGTTGAGTTTGTTTTCTTGAAGCAGTTTCCTTAGCTTAAAGAAAAACTATCTTCAACATCGTCTTATTATGGTTCTTAATTTACTTCTTCTTAATAAAAGAAAACAAATCTTAAACTTTAAGCGAAGAAGCAACCGCAATTGAATCAAAGATAATGATTCTCTTTAAAGACAATGGTATTACTTTATTTCTCCCCCAAACTCAACATCCTCAAAAAACTATTGCATTTCCCGCTTTAAAACTTTTCCTTAGTGTGGGTTCATTAAAAATTATAAACTTTAAATCGCTTAGAATATCAATAAAGTATTTTCTATCTTTATGATATCTCAATCTATAACTCCTTAGTAAACTGAAACAAATAATTATATTAATCACCAAAACAAGATTTGAGATATCATTACATAAGTTATTTAGCATAAGTAGTCATAACTTATATATCAGACATTAAGAGCTTCAATAAAAATTTGAATTTATTCATAAATCAACACTATTATTACTTGATGAATATGTTCATATTAGAAATATAAAACCGAAATCTGTCTAAATGACAACATAAAAAAGTATCGAATAAATTCAAGCAGTTTGACTTAAATCTCAATAATAATTTTATATGTCTGTATATCCCAACAAAGAAATAACTATAAATATATCCTTATGTTATTTCTTTTCTTTGAGATCCTTAGTGACTTCTTAATCCTTATTCATACATTTATTTACAATGTATATCAAATGAGTACTTTTCAATCATAAAAACTTCAATCTCTATTTTAATTACCAAAGAGCTAAATTAGCCCAATAAAATAACATATTATTCTTAAAATAATTTTAATCTTTAAATGAATATACTGAAGATAACACCAAAAATAATGATAACTTGAGCGTCTTTAGCTTTTGAAGCAATATCTTTTTCCGTATAGTACTCATTTATATTTCTTTTACTTTGACTTTATGTAATCAAGCACCACAAAGAGTGCTTGATTTCCCTTATTGTTTTCACAAAAACCGTTTCCATTCTCAGTAGATAACTTATACAAAATTAGTTATCGTTACCTATAGCACATCTTTGAAAAACTTCTGAAGTATTTACTTAATGATCATTTAACTCTTGCCTTTGAATTCTGTCACCTTTCAATATTCTTGATAACATTATAAGAATATTAACCGTAGTAGGGTTGGCTGTAACCCTCTTAGTTACAAGAGTTAAATCTATAAAGTCAAGAACAAATAACATGCTCTCATACAAATCCTTATATTTATCCCAAAACAAGATGGAAATATTCTTTAAATTAACAGATAATTCAGTTAAATTAGCTGAAAATGAACAAAAATAAAATGAAGATTGACCATATATGCTCATAGCCAAATATCAACTATAGTAAATTCAAATAATTGGTAAGTCTCTTCTCAAGATACCTAGTACACATTAATATCAAGTCTTTGGACAGTAATATTAACTGCAAGTGGTACTCTTGTTGTAATGATCAAACACTGACAATAAATTCAAGTCAAATAACAACCTTCCTTTGGGTCGATTAATTATTCACTCGAAAAACCTTATAATTGTCACGTATTTATCATCACACATGTATAAGTGATTCGGCCAAACATTAATCTTCCTTTGGGCCGACTAATATTCGCATGAATAACTACACACAAATATTAAACATTTTCATGAACCACCAAAATATAGAGGTCACTTTGGTGACATATTATTTTAAAGTTAATTCACTACTAATGTAAAATATTTACAGCTGTAAAGAGACACCAAAATTATATTTGAATTTGTTACTTTATGTAATGTAATTTGAGTGATATAAAACACTCTCAAAAAAGAACTTTAGATCCATATAACATATGAAAATCTCGAAATTATAACGGAGACATGAGATGATTTACTCAAAAGCTGGTAAGTATGTGGTTCTATTCATGATATTCCTAAATAAATATGATACCATGTATCATAAATAAAACACTTAACAAATGTCATAAAATGAACACCAATTAAATTTCATATAAATTTATATAGGTATGACACATGTCGCATTACATAACATGAATGAACAAAGTACCTATACCGTATAAATGAACCATAATATATAGCTACACAGTATACTAATATGTCACTTTATCTTTAATTTATTATTTGGCTATTACCTTAGCTCATTCACAATATTCATAAGGACAGTAAGCACATTACTGTATCATAGCATGATTAAATCACAGCTACTGAGTCACTTTATGTTTGATTTACACATGGAGCGTCACTTTGTGCGTAGACCATGTTATTAATTCATACTACTGTAATATGAAGTACCAAATAAGCTTATGCAAACCAAGATGGACAGTCAAGTCATATTTAAATCACCGAAGTATCTGGAAAGTGACGATGGCCAATATGCGCAATAACATAGTATTCTTAAAAAATTCTAAACAATCCATGCCCAAAACCATGATTAAAGATAGTGAAATCTAGAAACATGTTATCTGCATAAGGAGAGTTTGAACGCATAGCTGAATTAAAGTGCAGTAACATACATTCTACTTAAGCCCAAAGATTCATAATTGCTTTTCTGACGTGACGTTCAGGTTGAAGCAAGTTACAAAACTTTGAAGTGTAATATGGACAAAAAAGTTCAGACCATTGAATGGCATGGGCTGATTTTTATTTTAGAAGGCATTCGAAATTAACGAGATTCAATATTATTTTAGATCATTGAACACATTTTCAACCCATCTTGCCTAAATTAATGCATCCCTAAAAAGTCTAAATAGTTGGTCAAAAAAGCCAATAATCATGCCAAATATATCAGAAAATGATCCACTAAAAACAAAAACAAAAAACTTTTCTTTTAATGTTTCATGCCGACGTTGTTGCTATACGTACTACAAAACCTGAAATGTAGTTTGCTATAAGAACTCAATATCTATGCACCTGTTAACATGAATAAGATCCATTAATGCCGGAAATCTTTTTCTTTTTAATAAATAAAAAAAAACAGACTGGACTTGATGGATTAAAAATTTACTTTATCACAATCATACGAAGACAGCTTCGTTTATTCCATCAATGCAGCTACTGTTCCCAAAATTAATCTATAATGAATAGTAGCAGCGAAGTACCAACAACGAATATCAACTTATATGTGTGTCGTGACTGGGTTTTACCGAAACAATATACATGTGTCATGGATCATTGTTAGAATACAACAAATAAGTTAATGCAGCATGCGTTAACTTCATGTAGCAAGACATAATTTGAAAACAATGCACCAAAAGACATTTGAACCTTAAAAAAATAGTTTTTTTTTATAAATATATAAATAGAAGTTTTCTCAAATAAATCAACTATGGATGGCTCTGATACCACTTGTTAGGATTTCAATATACTTTAACAACATCCAATTATGAAACCTTAAATCCAAACATATAACCTATATTGATTTAATTGAGAACAAATCAGAGAACTGATAAACAAATTTGCGGAAGCGTACCTGAATCCCGAAGTTAATTATTGCAGTACCTGAATCTATAATCGGTTGCCACGGAGAAGATGTAATTTGGTTTGGTCTTCCAAATTGACACAAACCCTAGATCTGAAATCAGCTCTCCGTAGAAGAGGTTAGAGAGTTGCTAAGGATTGTGTAATTCGGGGACCATAACCCTTTATTTATAGAGTTGGCATTTTGTAATTCGGGCCATAAAATGCCCCGGTATCTACACATTAGGCCCATGATAACTTAAACTTTAAGCCTATTAATTCTAATAAAAAATTAGATCACTTTAATTAGGCTTTACACCAAAATAGCATAACATATTTTATTTTACACATGTGACCCAATTGTCGAAATATTCCAACAAAAACTACTGTACTAAAGCGCATCGATGGAGAAAAATTATAGGGCGGTGGTCCGTAAAACATTGATGGAGAAAAACTACTGCAACTTAAAAGGCACACAGCTTGGCACTAGAGCTTTTCAAGCTTTAGAGCACCATAAAGCACACTCAGGCAACTTTGAAATACGTGATTATGCATGTATTGTTATGCATCACAGTTACGGATGAATATATGGTAAATAATATGAAAAATTATGTATGATATTAAAAAACTACTTTCTTTCTTTGCCTAAATGTGCTTTGAAATACGTGAAGTTATGCATCGCAACTATGGATGAATAATATGATAAATAACAAAAAAATCAATTTAAAATGAAAAAAAAAACTACCTTCCTTCCTTTGTCCCTCATAACCGAAAAGTGAGTTTTTACTTGTTGACGTGGGAACACTTCATATAATGGTAATTTGTAAATAAATTTTGCATGAAGAATCTACATTTCTATTACAAATACACAAGTTTGTTGAAAACATCCAGCTTCAATTAACCTTTGGTTAATCCTCGTTTAGATGATTATTCTCTATTCCAAGCCCATCATCTAACACTTACCTACTGATCATTTCAACCTTGCTCTCAATAATGCATATGACAGATTAATAATGAAAACAGTATCCTAGTTATGTTTCAAGTTATCAGCTTAATAATGCATTATTTCCAAATATTCTAATTCTGCAAGATTTATGCAACTGAATCAACACCATTTTCTTCAATATAAACATATGTTTACTTGACACCAAGAAATCATATCATTTGGTCTTCCCTTCACCCTAAATGAGGAGTCATTTGGGCAGTGATTCTAAAGCTGCAGTTATTTACATCCATAGATGTTCATGCACTTGTTGTGGTATGTATAATGTATAAGCCACTAGAAAATTATATGCTGGAAATTTATTTATTCATATCATGTGGATGACACAAATTAGATGAACAATAAATATGGTAAGGAGCTTCAATCTGGAAATGATGGTTGTCTTAATCAGCTCCAATGGGTTCGATTTTCCATTAAGACACTGCTATGATATTTTTTCTGGGTTTGCTAGAGATTAATAAAACCTATGCCTAAGACAACACGGCTTTCTGGATTCAAGATCGTTAGAACTCACGGAACAATACTAAACCGAGTTCACAATCTTAAATGAGCATTACAATGCATTACATCAGTTAAGCTCATTTAAATTGGATTAAGTAAACTAGCATAGCGATAAAACTGCACTTGGCCAAACCAATAAAACCGTAAGTTTTTTGCTCAATAAAACCAAGCAAGGATAGGCAAAATCGACTACTTTTCCAACTTCAAATTTAGGCAACGACTAAAATCCAACTACCAACATTACCACAATCCCATTTGTAGCAGAGGATACAAAAATCTAAAGAAACTATCATAAAATCTAAAGCAATCACCATAAAAATGATTCGCAGGAAATAAAACAAACTGAAATATTACCACTTTTGATGTTGACTATCTCGATTTCAAGCACTAGATGAATCAAACTTGCCCTAGTTTTAACATCGAATAGGAGATGAAATCAAATTTGTGGAAGCGTCGAACAGGAGACGAAATCGAATTGGGAAAGTGAAAGAGCAGCAGAATTCAAGTTTAAATTTTGGTTTTAAATTTTGACGAATTAAGCTTTAAATTTTGGTCAATAGTAAATTGGGGAAAGTGAATAGAAATGTTAGCGATTAGTATTTCGTGATGGGGGGAAACATCACGCCAAAATTTCACATAACAGAAGAATTAAATGAGGTGGCTGTAACTGATTGGGTGATGGAGTAATGTTTTAAATAGGAAGCAAGGATCGGATTGAACCATTGGATTAATCATCATCTGCGGTTATTTATTTGTATATTCTGATAACATGGATTGCTGACCTGGATTGTATTTATGTAAAGCTACGCTTTGAACTGGTGTTGCACATCACAACACTAGAATTCCAACCGCAACAGTGCATTCATGTCTAATGCAACAGCATATGAATATTGTTGCAGAAGTTCAAAGAAAGCATAGCTATCGCCACACTTTTCATGCAACGCACACAAATTAGTGTCGAATATGTCCACTTTTGTAGTAGTGAATGTTTCATTACACAACCCATCAAACATGCTCGAATAGACACAAACTTCACCAGATCAGAGTATACATCCATAGAAACTCAAAGGAGCTCATCACATGATTTTGAATCAAGTTTATAACTTGATTTTAAATATTTTAATAATTTTTTCATTTCCTATTTTTCTGCTTACTACACTTGTTTTGATTTGCAGTTTTTCTCTTTTTCCCACGAGTGACTTACTGCCATGATTAGAATTGAGGATAAGAACAAGAATGCAAGAGAAGTGGAAATGAAACTAATGGGAAGATATATACCTATGTATAATATGAAATACTATAAAAAATATAATTAAATTAATTTAGCAGAAGACATGTTTGCCCTAAATATCACTTCATGCTTCTTTTACACACTAAATAGTCCAAAACGGTTAATGTTGCTTTGGAAACCATTTCACTTATTTACTAATTACACCTTAAGTTGAAATTTTCTCTTTGATGTTTCACTTCCAAGTCCTTACCTCATCATGATGCTCCCTTGTTTTATAAAATAAAATAAAAATTTGAGCATTATTTCCTTGTTTTATTAGCAAACATCAAATCACATTTTATAGTATAACACAAAATCTTTCTGTTGACGTGGGGAATTGGTCACTCGCACATGCCAACATCTGATGGGATAACATTATGCACATTATCCGAGTTAACCAAACAATCCAATCATAGAGATGCAGACAAGTAAAGAACATCAAGTATATAGTGGTTCAGCACTAACGCCTATGTCCATTTTCATGTAACTATTCATCATCATTGTTACAATTGCAAGAATTATCCAAGTTCAACACATTGAGTTTACAAAGTTGTATTAGAGAATAACAAAGTCATTGTTAGTTCCCTATTAGGCCATAATCATCTTCCTCAAGCCAAAATGTGTAGAATATGCTTCCAAGTCCAATTATGTCCAAAACCGAGTTGGGTGTCAGTTCAAATGTTCGAACGTTGAGGGCAAACTTCTATGTGAAGTTTACAAGTCCAAGAGATAGTCCAAAACCATAGAAACTACCATGGATGCAATTAATGATCTCCAAAGAGAGAATTTCCATGTGCAATATAGTAGCCGAAAGTCCAAATAGACAACTCATATTCATGCCAAGAGATGGGGTATTTATAGGTGGAGTTGGTGGGCATCAACCAAAAATTTCGTATCCCAAGAATCGTGCCGATCCGGGATCGAAACAACTCCCCAGGAGTTATCCAAAATATAAGTATATGTTGAAAGTTTGTATCCTGGTCAAGCT
Source organism: Allium sativum (assembly GCA_030737875.1). Classification (NCBI taxonomy): domain Eukaryota; kingdom Viridiplantae; phylum Streptophyta; class Magnoliopsida; order Asparagales; family Amaryllidaceae; genus Allium; species Allium sativum. The sequence continues at coordinate 24,591 of JASFAX010002997.1, read as the reverse complement.
TCAGAAATTAGGTTATTTCACACATTGATCACCTAGAAACAAATGATCCATATGTTATAGCCATTTTCCCGATCCAACCAGTTATTTTGTATCCTATATTTCCAATCCTGGAATCGGAAATCCCTGAATAGCCAAAAACTTGATGTCCGCAAGCCATTTGAATTGATCCCTGCGTGATAGAACTTACCATGGCAAGTGCGTGATGGCAAAGAGAATTTTGTATCCCAAGTGGGGATACGAATTGGTATTTCATATCCCAAGGATACAAAATAAGTATTTTTTTTTATCAAATCCATGTGTGACACCCCACGTCCGTTGATGTCACTCTAATGAGAATGCATTAAGTTTCGTGAAGCATAATAGGTAAACAACAACTAAAATTCATAAGGCATATATAAATATGCAGCGGAAAAACTTAGCTTTTATTGATAAAAGGAAACATCATTCCAAACCAGTTACAACATCATATTTGAAAAAAAAAACTCCAATAAAACATTCTGTCTCAATAATATCAGAGTACCAAAACCAAAACAGTATCTCTCTAGTGTCATTACAAATAACATAGGTAAATGAACTGAAGAAAGCACATGAAAACGAAGAGCTCCCCAAGTCCAAGTAGACTCACGATCTCAACTACTGAACACTCCTACTCCAGGAAACTGAAGGGGAGAAAAGGAAGAGAGAGAAGGGAAACAAAAAGTGTAAGACAAAAAGTCTGGCGAGATCTAGTAATTTTTATCATAAGCATATGAAAAGGTGTCAAGATAGAAAAATAATACTGGACGAGAAAGCACAGTAAAACATGTATATAAGTGCGAGGTAAACGAGATGTCAAAGCAAGATAAAGGTAGATTAAACTACTCATTCATATCCCAAGAATCAAGTTACTGCACCAATTACTAGTATTAATAGGATTAGGTGTTACCCTAATTATTACTTATGCGATTGGCTTCTTATTACCCGAATATCCCATGTTAGCCCCGGTGGTAGGGTGTATTAGTCCCCAACCCAATAACTTATAGAACACAAAACTATTTGTAGGTGTTACAGTGTCTTAATTTCCTATAATCAGACCTATACACGCTCATGACTCCGCCTGAACACTCCCGTACCCACCGCCAAACCTTGAACCTCTTACAATTTGGTTCAGTAAAGCGTGCCCTGGCCCCTACCTAGTGTGAGGCCACTACCGAGATACTAATAGGGATACTGACCGATATGGGTTATACACAACTTGGCACGAGCTATCCCCCAGGCTTGTGTCCCCGTGTACCTAGGATTTAAGAGTCCCGAAAACCTGATACAAACTGCTAGAGTTGGGACCTCTTAGCTTATTAATTAACAGGTGTAACTTAGCAGGTTTAAGTTCATTAATAAGCATGCTTATAAAATGACATTTATCCTAAATGTTATTGGTGTACAACCCCCATCCAAAACAAGCACCTGCCCAGATGTGCAATTAGACTTACAGTAATTCATTTTACTTAGTTTTTACATATGGTACTCATGTTATGCTTAATCACTACACCAAAAAATGTTTTTAACAACGTTTGAAAAACGTTGTTATAGGATTTAACAACGTTATTATAAACATTGTATAACGACATGTGGTCGTAGATACTAAATTAATAACAGCAGAAAACAAACATCGTTAAAACAATATTATACAACGTCTACAAACGTCGTAATAGGATTTAACAACGTTTCGATAAGCGTTGTATAATGACATGCGGTTGTAGATGCCAAATTATTAACAATAGAATTAAACGCTATTAAAACAAATATTAAATTATGTTACAACACTGTTGTAATTTTTTTATTGAGTTTTCAAAAGCTTTTCTTCAGCGGATTATAAAAGCTGTTAATAACTTTCAACGACATTTTTCTAAGGTTGTAGTAATGTGCATGTCTTTCCATAGAAATGACAGTGCTTTGTTATAATTCAACCAAATAATATAAATAACACGAAATGACACTAAAAACTACCATATAAAATTATAAACATTAAAAAATTCATAAATTAAACTGAATACAATATCCGTAAACAAAGCTTACATGAATCCAGAAACAAAAACGACATCTATAAACCGGCTTCATACAACATCAAACTTATTGAAACAAACATATTTACGATGCATGTTAAAAGCAAAGCCATCTCTTCAGCCATTGGTTTGGTGCATACCGCTTTGACGTTCAAAATTAAGCCTGCTAAAACATTTAAGAAGAAATGATAATCAACAATAAACACTACCAAAGTGATAACGGTGAAATTTATAAGGTAGACTACTTACGATGCAGAATAAGTTAGTCTGCTTGCCTGCAGAAGAAAGTTACAAATTCTTACATAGATGATATCAATAATCTCTTTTTAATATCATTAGAATCCAGCATAACGATTAACGGTGAATGCAGTTCGAGCAAGTTTTGGCTTACTAAAACGCTTTTTTTTGGCATTAGTACACAAAAGGTAATCAAATGTTCTTAACTTTTTTTGGCATTACCAAATGCTTCCGGTGCTAGATTGGACCGAATTAGGACACAAAAGGTAATCAAATGTGTTACGTTTCAACAATTACTATAAAGTGTATCAGTGCATGTAATTAGGAATGGCAATGGGGCGGGCTGGGGTGGATTTCTCGTTCCCCAGACCCGACACGGACTTTTTAAACTCCCCCCAGACCCGCCCCGTAGGCCCGGTGCGGGTCTGGAATTTCATCCCGTACCCGAAACCCGTACGGGTCAGGGTAGACCCGTCCCGCGACCCGGTGATATTATGTTTTGATGTACACAAATTTACATACTTATAATTTTTTATCACTAAGTGATAAATTATATACATATTATAATGTATTCACAATGATAAGAGAATATAATAAAATGAGTTGTAAGATAATAGTTCAAAATGTATGCATTTGTTATTGTATGATTATCATTGATGCAACCTAATACTATAAAAATTTATAGTTTGTTGATTAAAAGAATATGATATTCAAGTTATAACCATGTATACCTAAGAAGATTAACAAGTAATAATTATAGTTATAAAGTGTTTTAATGATGTTTCAATCATGTGGGGCGGGTTGGGGCGGGTTGGGGCGGGTTAGCCTTGCCCCAAACCCGACCCAAGAACCGGACCTCAAACCCGACCCTAGAACCGGACCTCCAAAAGCGGGTCGCGGGTCTACCCGCCTCGAAGACCCTATGGGGCGGGTCTAAATGGGTCAAAACAAGGGCGGGCCAAGCGGGTTTGGACCCTAGACCCACCCCATTGCCATCCCTACATGTAATACTATGAAGAGAAGTATACAATATTCAAATGGGCAAGTATAAATATACCATCAAATCAAAAGACCCAATTATTTCATGGGTCAGGTATGATCACATCACTACTTAGCCGATTTTGGCACGACCCAATTAGTAGTTGTTCAATATATCAAACATATGAATGTAAATATTGTTTGTGTACCATTTTGTTTGCATGCAGAAGTTTTTGCATATATTTTTTTAACATGATTTCGTCATCACCCAATTTGTTTGTAGATTTTGTTTATGTACCATTTTAAAGAAGTTGAGCTAAAACTATGGTTTGGTTTACTTCTGTTCCCCGATGGCCTTGGAAGAAAAGACGGATCAAGCTTTGCTAATGGACTTGAAATAACATGCAGCCTCAGACTCGACTAAGATTATAGTGGTCGAGCTTAAGTCTAGGATTTAACCTAGCTGGACTGAACTCAACCTATCGATAGACATACAAATTTCTTTTTTGGACACACTGATTTAGCTGTGTGGTCTACATTAGTGAACTGGACAAAATACCTTATGCGGCGCTTTGAAATTTAATAAAGATAGGATCTAGGAAAATGATGTATCAAACGTTTGAATAATAGAAAAATCCAAAAAATATTCATAGCACTAATATCGAATAAAGTACACCTAGTAATTTTTTTACTGTGTAAACTCAAATGCATAAATGTATTCATTGCAAATTAATCTCCTTATTCAACCAGACCACAATATCCATTCCCTGTTTAGTTCCCTGAATTATCTCGTTGGAACAATTATTTAGTAACTTGCATGGAATTTTAGCCTTCCGGAACCTTTCTACTACATTTTTTGAACACTAGTAACAATAACTTAAGAAATCAGTCATAGTACTTTGAGGAATGGGAAAATAATGAAGGGATGAGAGCTAATTTTTGAAGAAGAAAATATGACATTTCCAGACTCTGAAATTATAAATGAACAAAATGATAATATTTTGACCTATAAATGTTTAATGTTTATATCATTAGATATCTGTCTATTGCAGCAATTCAACATATGTTTATGTAGAAGAATTCCATAAACCGACAATCTCCAATTCAAGTACCATACAACGAGTGAGTATGGATGTTTGGTTTATTTTCATTTTCATTTTATTTACCTATTTTTAGTTGGGAGGCATGGGATGGGGGTAGAGGTAGGTGGAATATAGTGAACTACTGTTGTGTTATGATAAAAAAGATATTAGGAATTGAATAGCCTTAACACCAAAATGATAATATATTACCCAGCCTCAAAAAAGAACAAGAGTAAAAGGACTGCAAAATTTTAGCAAACAGATATCGTACTAATGTGACTAGCATAATACAAATTTAGTATGACAACAGTCAAAAAGAAATCATATACCATGTGCTTTGAATGACTTGACCAAGAGTTGCCACAGCTACATCTTTTTTGTAAGGCAGCAGCATCTAACAGTCCATCGACAATTAACAACATCAATTCAGGGAGGTATATCCTCATTGAATATCACCCTATGCAGATGTAACTACCAAGTTAGTTGCTTGAAATCTTAAATATACTACTGCTAATTACATGTTCAGCAAAAAAAGCTAAATAATACATGAGATACTTTTGATGGTAAAATATCATTTCGGTAAATGTTAATTGGTATTAAATCAATAACAAAGCTTAGTTCGAGCTCTAGAAGAATACAAGAAAGATATAACCAATCATGTAAGATGGGAACTCCGTATAGTTGAACATTTATATTTTTCTAATTAAAAGAAATAAAAGTGAATCACACAAAAAGCTTCTCTGAAATCAGAACTACCAGTAAAAAGCATCAAATGTTCAATAACAACATTAAAAAGAGAGTGAAGAATATAATAACTGCGTCATCTACATAAAATAAAATGTTAATTTCTATAAAAATTAGTTAGCGTTGTTAAATTTTTATAATACTTGGTTACTTTTTATAGATTTAGTTAATTACTATAGATTTAGTTAATTTGGTATTAGAAGTCAGAAATAAGTATGTTCTAATTAATACATACAGTGGTGCAGATGCAAATGCATGTATATGTATTGTTGCACCACACAATGGTGCCACCCACAGCACCATGGTGCAGCAACACCACTGGTGTTGCTTCACCATAGTGTCGTGGGTAGCACCAATGTGTGGTGTAGCTACACACGCACATACATCATACCACTGATTATTTATAAGGCACAGTATTCTCTTCAATAGCACGATTTTGGTTTACAACTTCGTAAATTTGCAGAATGTAGGATATAGAAAGTTTCCATATACACACAAATAATATTTTAAACTTTGAGCAGTGTAGGTTAAAATATAATGATTTTATGTATATATAAGTTTGTAGAGTATACAAGTCCTGAGTTTAAAATATAATTGACACAATACACATCAAATTTCTAAAACATAATAGCTTATGTTATGGCAAATTCATGTGTATGGACTATTAGTCCTATTTGGGTGAGAGTGGCTTTAAATATATAACTTCCATTTAAAAGGTAATCTTGAGTGATTTTCTTCGATCAGCGTATGAATATAGTTTTGATATGTAAAATTTCTAGATTGTGTGTCAGCATTTGAAAAAATTCTTCTAAAAAAATTGAACATACATGTGGTATTAAAGTATGTTTTAGTTTCAAAGTATCGCAAGGTTCTAATGCATATAGCTTTGAATAAAGACAGCTTCATATAACTGTGTGTATAATAGCATAAATAATACTATAATAGCATACCCAAAATCTAACTAAACATATTTTAACCAAAATGTGACTGTACTTAGTTATTTGTGGTTGTCAAGTTTCGATCTTTGGAGTTGTTCGGATATGAACACGAAAGCTTCTTATAACTGTACTTTTTTGCACCATAGGCTTGCCCACATAGAGTCTCCATTCCGCTTGCAATGCCATGCTGTTAAAAAAATTGTTTATATTGTTCTTAATATGATTTATAAACTATGTTGATTGAAGTTGTGAAGTGTAACCTAAAATCAAACCAATATTACATGTCAGTTTAGTTAAGTATAAAGATTTGTTTATTAGTAATCTGAAGTTCAAAACAAGACATTAAGTGCTATGGAGATGGAAGCAAGCTCAAGATTTCCAAGATGGTCAACATATGAAATGGTGATTGTCCACATGTCGTACAGCGACAACCTCTCCATTTCCTCCTTGCTGCGGTGGATGTCTAGGCTGTACTCGCCACTTGGGCCTAGCTACATTACTCTATACTCGCAGTTGTCAAAGTTGTTCAGTCTGTCAAACTAGTCAACTGTCCACTTGAACCACTTCATTAGGAACACCCGGGATGTTAGCCCGTGCGAGACTATTGCTAGATTCATTTCTAATCGCTTATCTTGGTCCAGTCTTTTCATGTCTATGTCTCTCCATAACGATTCCATGTAACCTTCAATGTTATTTGAAGGATATAAACATGATATTACATATTTAACACTTTCATGCTGTCTAGGGAAACTCTTGTTTACCATTTCTCTTGTAAAGTTGTAATCAGATAGTTATTAACAGTAACAAAAATCAACAATAAAAATATAAATTTTGACCTTAGATACGTAAGGTTTTTTAGTTTATCATCATCTCAACTGCTACAAAAAGAGGCAGAGAACTTACTTGCAACCCTGTCAAACACATCAGCGGCTAACTCACCTTCCAAAAACCTAAAAAAGAACCTCACAAACCTAGCCCTAGTCTCCTTAATCACCCTCAAGGTTTTAAACGTCGGATTTTGGCCAATATCCCAGAAAAATACTCGGATATCTCAGGTGATATTTGAAACACTTATAACTAAACTAACTGCCAAATATCGGATTTTGGCTAATATCTCGGATTTTCATCTTGGCGATCTCGGGGAGATTTAAAAGCCTGATCACCCTCATCCTCTCTTCCACTTGAAAGTTCCCAAAATCATGCTCTCTCACCCTACACTCTTCCCACACATCGATTATTTGATTTCTCTAAAATTCACTTCCTATCTCCCTTAAATTCGACTTCATCCTCTGATACAACAACACGTGCACGCAGCCATCTGAAATCACTTGGTTGATCCTCTCGTCTGTAGCTCTTGCTTGCTCCGTTCCCAAGGGCGTTAGTGGAAATTTAAAGTGAACGACGCCTCTATTTTTTGAGAGAACTTAGAACATGATTCACGCTCTTATGTATTCCATTGATGGATTCAAGGATGTTAAGCTCGATCGAACTGTATGTTGCTGGTGAAATTAGAGGATGACATATTTATATGGGAGTTTCTGGGCATATTTAGGATGGATTTTAGTTAGGTTTCAAACAAATTGGGGGAAGATTGGTAGTTCCACTTTACACGGAAGAGAAGTGAATATTAAAAAAGAAAGGCAGCCAGGCTGCAAAGTAATGGAAAAAAATTCTGGGAAGAGGCAGGCAGATTTGAAGAGCATTTGGATTTCTAAATTTTACTTTGCAAAATGCTTTTTTCAGCATTCATCACAAAAAACGTTATGCAGTTTTGCGGTTAAAATCACATTTTCTTATAGTGAATCTTAAATTAAGTCCAATCCAGCAGATTAACATGTCGCATATTCTTCCTTTAATGTAATAACCCATATTAACAGTTAAAGGTTTTCAATTTACAATATTCCCAATTTTATCCATTTTAATGTTATTATCCAATTATTCCAATTTATGTACAACGTAATCAACGGTAATAGCCTAGGCTTTGAGTAGCCTAGGTTCAGCGTAAATAAAAAGGAAAATGGAAGAAAAAAGATCTTAGACTGAAGAAAAAAAAACAAATAGGAAGACTGTAAATAAATAAAAACAGAATATGGATAAGGAAGATAAAAGTTGAACATAAATTATTTATAGATCTGAATAAAAGAACATGTATTAACATTAAAGCTGAATTAATAGTAAAAGAGCATATATATAGGAATTAACTTATAGGTACTGTTTGTTTCAGATCCAAAACTATTCACTGTATAAAAACCTTTCATAATAAAAAATCTAAAAATGACATGAAACTCAATGCAATAGGCTTGGGGAAGAAGAAGATATCTCTTTTTGTATGTATGTGTCGTTGTAGAAAAGTTCATTTTTATCTTTTACTATTGTAGAGTAATCTGGATTGTCCTTGCCAATTTATATTTGGGTGGCATCTCAGTGGTTCCATGTATGTATTACTCTTAGAAAAAGTGTTGGAGGAAGAATTATTTTGTGTATGTAGAACAATTGAGACTGCCTACCTTTATACAGACTACCTAGGGCAATCCACTACCATCAGACATTAGGTTTTCAAATCTAGACATACACGTAATGCTGAGTCAGCGGACGAACCCAGAAATAAAAACAGTCCAGGTTCAGAACTCATAATCGGACCTGCATGTCACTAGGTTGACCCCTACCTACCATGTTGACCCATGGGTCACCCTTCTTGACATGGGTCGACCCAAGTCGGTATGGGTCATCCCATGACCTGCGATTTTTTTTTCAAATTGTTGTTTAAACTTTGAAAGCTCGTATCTTCTTCATATGTTATCAGATTTATGCAAACTTGGGGTCTATCCGAACCAGAATTCTGAGACGAACACAATAGTAAAGTCAGTTTGAAATCTGAATATTTAATTAAGTAATACCCATTTTATTATCTTTATTATACAATTACATTGTATTAAATTTTTGGGGTGTTACATTCTCCCTTCCTTGAAGAATTTCGTCCCCGAAATCTCTAAGTTAAGAAGAATGTTACTATTTAAACCTACACCCATCTACTCAACCATCATCCACAAGCGTCCATTGCCCTTAATATTTCTAATGATTGATATGAACATATGCAAATAGTGTTATATATATGTCCTTAAGCTAATGTGAAAATCAAGCGGTCGACTGATCCAGTTGACCTCCTTAATGTAATGTATATCTGTGCCATGTATCCAACATGTATGTAAATAACCCAAGTAATAATAATACATAAAAGTTCTATATGTGTGCACATATAATCACCAAAATGCAACATCCATATGATAATTTAACTGTTTTTCATTCATAGAAAAATAAAATGCACATACATCAATATGCAATATGTAAGTGCTTGAGCTTATCTGCCTAATGTATGTGTATATGCATCCACGGTCATCCACTAGCAACCAATTGCATGCACTTGCAATCATCGAACATAACATGTCTGAAACATATGTTTTCAAACATAGGTTTCTATCCTAAAGATCGGTGATTCAATTGATAGAGACACATGATTTCAAATTCAAAAGCTACAAATGAAATTTAAAATGTTCTCCCAAAGAGAAAAGGGTAAGAAGCATGAATCTTGTCCTCCGGTTCCCATGTTGCATTGTCCCTCTCTTCTCCTCATTGCACCTTTACTAACTTTATCCCTTTATTGCGTAACCTCTTACTTCTGTCTCAAGAATACAAGTAGGAACTCTTCGAACTGATGCCTCGTTCTCTACCTCAACATCTTCAAGGGTACTAGGCTCCAATACCTCAGTTGAATCATGAAGTCATTTCCTCAAATGGGAAACATGGAATACATCATGCATCCAATCATTTCGGTAGTCTAATTTTGTGGGCCATTCGGCATATCCTCTCTACTATGGGAAATGATCCTACGAACCTTGGTGCCAATTTCCCCATGGAGCCAAATCGAACCACATTCCTTAAAGGTGATACTTTGATGACGACCATATCTCCTACTTTGAATTCCAAGCGAGTCCTTCTCTTATTGGCATATGACTTTTGTTTAGGGCAAAATTCGCTTTCGCACCACATCAAACAATTAGTAAAAAAACACAAACCATTATGCTGACCATTTAAATGGTTCGATTTCAGTTCGGTTTCGATATAATACGGTTCGGTTTCGGTTTCGGTTCGGTCCAATTTAAACCCGTATTAAACATGAAATAAGAGAACCACTTCATCAAAAATCAATTTTCACAGGCAGCCATTTCAAGCTTTTACATTAAATTTTAACACTTAAATAATATATTAAAATGGAAGATTAGTTCATAATTATATAATCATTAGGTAAAATGACAGGAATAAGATTACAATCAACATTTATTCAACAAATAAGATGAAAAACATTATAGTGAAACTAAAACTTCTTCCTTGATGACAACGATTATACATCATTTGAATCTAAAATAAGATAGGAGTTGCTTATATTTTTATCATTGCTAAAGCAAATTATCGGTTCAGTCCGGTTTAATACGGCCCGCCAATCGTCCAAACCGCAACCAGACCATATGGATGTGGGTCGGTCCGGTTTAATATATAGCCTCAACCGGAAAATTCGATGCTTGTTTCTGCACCATTGATATGGTTCGGTGCTGGCAGTTTCCATATAGCGATGTGGTTTATTCCCACCCCTACTTTTGTTTATCTTGTGCATCTTTCATCCTTCCCCAAGTGAGATCTATATTTTTCGAAGTCTCTCTCATCATATTTGGCCTTAGTAGAAGTCTGCCAATAGACTCCCACCAACACATCGGTGATCTGCAAGGTCGTCCATATAATGCTTCGAAGGGTATCATCCCTATGCTTGACGGATGACTATTATTATATGCGAACTCAACCAATGGGAGATGCTCCTCCCAAGTCCCTCTGAAATCTAGTATACACAGTCTTAGCAGATCCACAAAACTTTATTAACCCTCTTAATTTATCCATCAGTTTAAGGGTGATAAGTTGTGCTAAGTCTTAATTATGTACCTAGGGCTTCTTGCAAGCTCCTCCAAAATTCACTAGTAAATATGAGGTCACGGTCACTTACTATGCTTGAAGGCACCCTATGTAGTCGGATGATCTCCTTAAGGTAAACTGAAGCTAGCCAAGCTGTCGTCCTCTTGCTCTTGACTAGGATAAAATGAGCGCTCTTAGTAAGCACGTCCACTATCACCCAAATACTCGTGTTCCCCCTTGATCGGGGATGTCCGTCAATGAAATCCATAGGGACACTCTCCCATTTCCATTGTGGGATATCCAAGGGCTGAAGTAATCCCCCAGATTTCTTTTATTCAGCCTTGACTTGCTAACAAATCAACCATTGGGTCATGAATTTTTCTACATCTTTCTTCATGCCAGTCCAATGGAAAACACACTTAATGTCTCGGTATATATTGTCACCGCCTGGATGGATAGTATCCGAGAGTGATGAGCTTCCTCAAGCATTGCTCTCAGCAATTCCCCAACTCTAGGGACACACAGCCTTCCATTTCATCTTAGCTACCCTTTTTCATCCATAATATATCTAGTTAGGTGACTGAAAGTTTCTCCTTTGCCAAGTCTATCCAAGATGCCCATCAACTACTAGTTCTCTTATTGCATAGATCCAATTCTCTGCATGAGAGTAGGTCGCACCTCCAAAGATGCCAACAAACAGAAGGTGAAATAAGTAGATGGCTTAAAATCAAAGGTCGAGACATACTCCAAGCTTTTTCTTTCTATAAATAGAGGAATCAAAGTTATCCTTTGCCTACTCAATGTGTCCGCCACTACACTACACTTACCTGGGGTATAAGTTATCTCAAAGCCGTAGGACGCTAGGAAGTCCATCCATCTGTGCTGCCTCAAGTTGAGATCTTTCTATGAGAATAAATATTTGAGCGATTTATGATCCGTATATAGCTCAAATATCTCTCTAAGTGGATAGTGTCATCAAGACTTAAGTGCGAACACTATTGCAGCCGACTCCAAGCCTTGGGTGTGGTAGTTTTTCTCATGAACCCTTATTTTTCTACTTCCATAGTAGACCACCCTACCCTCTTGCATCAACACACCGCCTAACCCCGTGCCACAAGCATTTGTGTAAACACCTTGCTACCATCGGAAAGAGTCAGGACATAGGTTGTTGTCAGATCCCTCTTTAACCTTTGAAAAGCATCCTCACAATCAATGCTCCAAGAAAAAAACAAAGTTCTTTGTTGACGTCAAAAGTTGGTCACTAGTGTCAGTCAACCCCCAATCGTGCGAATGACACACGGATAACAATTATAGAATGCAGAAAAGTAAACAGAACAAGGAACACACGCACGATTTTTATAGTGGTTCGACAAATGTCAGGGCCTACGTCCACTTTAAATATATTGACTTTCTTTTGATTACAAATACAAAGCTTTTTCCTTTTGGGAATGAAGAAGAAAAAGAATGGCTATTTTCTGAATTAGCCGCGAGAATCAGAAGTCTTAAAGGGAGAGTGGAGTATCCAAAAAGAAGCCCTTTAGAATTTGAAATCCCAAAAGAAGTCCCTTTCTTCTTTGAGCTTTGTGATATTTATAGGTGAAGTGCTGGGCTGAGCAGGCCGCTACGTGGCCTTCCTCTTTTTCGGAGTTTAGATACGTGGAGCTCGTTCACTGGTAGCAATTGCGGCGGTAAGACCCATTCTACTGCTCATTGATAGTATCCTCGAAAACAATGGCTTACGTGGCCCTCGAGGTGAGGTGTATCAAAAGTAGAGCTCTTTCCGGATATGGTTGACCACCTTTATCGCCTTGAAAGTTGGGTGGAGCATTTGAAAGGCTCAGGTGGATATTTCCATGCAGATCCGAGATACTTGGTCAATGCGCCTTTTATGGGAGCGATTTACTCGGTTGACGGGGGAGAGCGAATCTTCCGGAGTGAGCGAGTTATTGGCTGGAGGGAACTGGCTCGAGCCGGGGCCTGAAGAGGGCCTGTTTGGACCGAGCTTTGGCTGGGCCTTCTAGGGTATGAACTGTCTGAATTGGCAGGTTGCGCATTGCTGAAGGGCGCATTTTTGGATATTGGGCTTCGATCTGATTCATGAGAGCTTTTGCCAAAAAGTTGGCTAACACTTTGCCCCTCAGAATACATCTTCTTCGGTAGAGGGAGGTGTGTTCTGAAATGTGATCCGAAGCACAATTTCTTGGGTAGTGATGGTCATACCGACCATATTAAGGCTAGAAGTCCGACGACCCCGATGATTGTATTAAGACCAAAAAACTGATGATCGAAGAAGGTCGTATTAAGGCCGGAAAACCGACAATCATCGGAGATCGTATTAAGGCCATAAAGGCAGCTGCAAACTTCAGTCTAGAGATATAGTACCTGCAGAAATGGAATGAGTGATTCTCAATCTAGGGAAGGCTTTTAGTTTCATTTGGGGCGAGTATAAGTCCTATTCGGCTTGAAAATAAGGACGAGCAGTAGTTACACATGGCTTGGAGGAATGGCGAGTATTAACCACACTCGGCTTATAGAGGTTGCGAGTATTAACCATACTCGTCTTATAGAGGTGGCAAGTAATAACCATACTCGGCTTACAAAGGTGGTGAGCATTAACCATACTTGTCTTACGGAGGTAGCGAGTATTAACTATACTCGTCTTATAGAGGTGGCGAGTATTAACCATACATGGCTTATAGAGGTGGTGAGTATTAACCATACTCGGCTTATAGAGGTGACGAGTATTAACCATACATGGCTTATGGAGGCGACGAGTATTAAGCATACTCGGCTTATGGCAAGTGTTTTCTGTGCTCGACTTATGTAAGGTCATTTGGTAAGTTTTAGAAGGGCAAGTATAGTCCATACTCGGCTTAAAGAGATCTAACCGTACTCGGGTCAAGGATTAAGTTTTCAGAGATGGTGGTAGGCTTTCGCGCTGACCATATTTAGGAGGGGCGAGCGTTTGTCATGCTTGGATTAAATCATTCAAACATAATCCATGTTTGCAAAAGAAAATTCATAGTCACTAAAGAGCTATTACAGGGAAATGAAAATAAATTCTAAAGGGGACAACTGTTGATTCCAGAGCATGCCTAGGAGCTAAATCCTAACCCCGTACATGTGTACATCAAAGTGTCCATTTTATTGAAATAGAAACACATTGAAAAAGAAATCTAAACTTAATTAATGATAATGTCGCGGGTGCTAGACTCAGGGTCCATTCCATTTCTAGGAGCTCGGGGACTAGCCTGAGTGGCTTGGGAAGAAGATTGTGGCAGCAAGGCCTATGTGTTCTTCTTGACATATTCATGAAGCTCCCCTCGCCTGACCCTATCCTCGATGAGATTGTGTAAATGCCTGCATTCATTGGTACTGTGACCAGCAATGTTATGGAACATGCAATGCTGTCCAGATTCGAGCTCTTTTTGGGTCGGCTCTCTTTGAGGAGGTCTTGGGAAAGGCAGGGATCCTCGTAGTCAAGGTAGATGTCAAGCAGGGAAGAGTTAAGCTTGGTATATTGATCATACTTACTTTCTCTTTGAGGTCACACGTTGCGCTCATTCTTATCCGGGGCCTTTCCTCTTCCTTTATTCTAGCCATTAGTGTTGGATGGACCTCCTTGTTTAGTGTCTAAGACCTCGAGGCTCTCCGTCTCAATGATGGCGTCTTCTTGTAGGAGGAATCGCTTGACCTTGGCGTAGAAATCTTCTATATCTTTGGGGGGATCTCTGGTTAAAGAGACTGAGAATTCTGATCGATTTTGAACTCCTGCGATGGTGGCCATAAGCACCATCGATGGCTCGGGTCGATCGAATAATGCTACGGCCGCGTTGAATCTTTCGAGAAAGGATCAAAGTGTTTATCCCGAGCATTGTTTGATGGTGGTCAGGAACATGATGGTCTTTGGCCAGGAGATATGAACTCTGAACTGCTCGATGAAGCGGGTGACCAGCTTATTCCAACTACTGATCGACTATGTTGTTGGATGCCGAAACCACATGCCAGCTATATCTTGAGGAAGAGTAGGAAGCACTTGGCCATGGCGTTGGTCGATGCACCGAGAACTTCCATATTTCGCATGTATTGCATGAGATGGATGGTCGGGTCAGTCCGACCATTGTACGATTCAATGGCTGGAAACTTGAAGTTCGGAGGATTGCGGGAGTTTCTGATCTCCCTAGTGGAGGGGCTGCTGTGGATGTTATCTATATCCTGCTAATAAGAATTGCCTCGAGTGAAGCGCCGGACTATACTTGCAAGCTGGCTTCCATCTCTGAGGAGTCACTGCCATGAATCCAGCTCTGCATTTGGAAGAGTTCCAGCACCGGGGTCCAACGAAAGCATGCTCGGAAGGGTGGCCGCTGGTTGGGCTCGACCTCCAAGAGTTGAGTGAAGGTAAGGGCGAGGGTTCATTGCAGCTGGTGGTTCAAGACCAACTGGCCCCTCTTGAACCTGATAAGAGTTGGATCGAGTTGTACCGAAGGCTGGGGGTCCAGGCTGATTCAGCATAGCATGTGATGTTTGGAGTTTTTCGATGTCCCCGCCCAAGGTGGTGTTAGGAGGATCTACAGTAGCGTTTTCATTCGCTCTGGTAAGAACCGGTATAGTAGGGTGGTCTCCATGGTTCGAAGGGAAGGCCGTGCCAATTCTTTGTTGAAGGGGAAGAGCGAGTAGATTAGTCTGCAGTAAGATTCCAGGCTGTAATGCAAAATGACATTTATTCTGATGGGCCCGATAATCACTCAACTAGTCTGGGGGGTCAAGTTGTTCCCTAGAGTGGAGGCAAAGTGGTCGAACGACCTAGATCTTGATCGCGAGCCTCCCATGAATCTTCATCTGCAGCTGCATTAGTCGCTGGAAGTGATACTCCTGGCTGTGATTGGTCAGGAGGTGGAGCCGAGCCGGGAGGAAGCAAAGGTGGGATCTGATCAGTGGCCTGATTCTGTGCATACCGAAGATCAGTTGTTGCACCAGTCCCAATTGGTGGAGGAATTGATGTTGAAGCATTTAGCCCCATCTCCACTCGATCAAGAAGGTGGTCCATCAACTGCTGCTGTCATTCGAGGAGTTTACCTTGAGATGTCATATTGTCTATGAACCCAGTCATGATTTTATCCTTGTCGTCCCGGGTAAGATATTGGGGCACATCTTCATGAGAGGAAACTTCCTGACTTTCTTCTGCAACATTTGTATCGACTGCATCGGCATTAGTGGGACGAGAGGATGTTGCATCTTTCTTTCGTTTGTTCGCCATGGATCTAAACTTGGAGAAGGTTGTGGGTTCGTCCACCCTACCTGGCGCGCCAAAGTGTCGACGTCAAAAGTTGGTCACTAGTGACAGTCAACCCCCAATCATGTGAATGACACACGAATAACAATTATAGAATGTAGAAAAGTAAACTGAATAGGGAACACACGCAAGATTTTTTATAGTGGTTTGGCAAAAGTCAGTGCCTACGTCCACTTTACATATATTGACTTTCTTTTGATTACAAATACAAAGCTTTTCCCTTTTGGGAATAAAGAAGAAAAAATGTATATTTTCTGAATTAGCCATGAGAATCAGAAGTCTTAACGGAGATTAGAGTATCCAAAAGGAAGCCCTCTAGAATCTGAAATCCCAAAAGAAGTTCCTTTCTTCTTTGAGCTTTGTGATATTTATTGGTGAAGTGTCGGGCTGAGCGGGTCGCTACATGGCCTTCCTCTTTTTCAGAGCTCGGACACATGGAGCTTGTTCACTGGTAGCAATTACGGCGGTAAGACCCATTACACTACTCGTTAATAGTATCCTCGGAAACAGCAGCTTACGTGGCACTCGAGGTGAGGTGTATCAAAAGTAGATCTCTGTCTGGATATGGTTGACCGCCTTTATCGCCTTGAAAGTTGGGTGGAGCATTTGAAAGGCACTACTGGATATTTCCATGTAGATCTGAGATACTCGGTCGATGCGCCTTTTATGGAAGTGATTTACTCGGTCGACAGGGGAGAGCGAATCTTCCAAAGTGAGCGAGTTATTGGCTGGAGGGAACTGGCTCGAGCCGGTATTTGAAGAATGCATGTTTGGGTCGAGCTTTGGCTGGGCCTTCTAGGGTATGAACTGTCTGAATTGGATGGTTACACATTGCTGAAGGGCGCATTTCTGGATATTGGGCTTCGATCTGATCCGTGACAGCTTTTGCCAAAAAGTTGGTTAACATTCTTCTTTATCAGACGGGTAAGCGGAGCTGATATCAGCGTAAAGTTTTAATAAACTCCCTATAATAACCCGCCAACCCAAGGAAAGTTCTTACCTCCATCTCATTCTTAGGGGCCTTACAATCTTGAACTATGACTACCTTAGCGGGGTCTACCGCTATCCCTTCCTTGGAGACTACATTCCCTTGGAATCTTATTTCCTTCCTCCACAAATGAAACTTAGTAAATTTTATTTAAGTTGATGTGCTCTAAGCGCACTTAGAACTAGGGATGTCAATTGGTCGTGTCGGGTCGGGTTTGGGTTGGGTCAAGTCTGTTTCAGGTTTGTTTATAAATGGGTCAGGTCAACCCGTTTACTAAACGAGTCATTTTCCCCCAGCCCTAACTCGACCAGTTTACAAACTGGTTAACCAAACCCGACCCGTGCAACCCGTATAACTAAATGGGTCATGTCGGGCGTGTTGGATCAGATTTATTCGTTTGACCCATTAACAAATATTTCCCACAAATATAAACAAAAAAACACCAAATCATTAACATACAACAATATTACATAATCACCAACATGTAGTAAGTTACAAAAATCACCAACAGGAAACAAGTTACAAAATCACCAACAGGCAGCACATATATAAAGCATGAAATTACCATATCCAAAAATCATTCTCCATGCATAAGAACACATGAGCGTACTGCATACATAAAATACTAACAATATGTAAGAGATACAGTTGTTATAATAAAAATATAACTAATAGCATACATGAATAAATTGGTAAAATATAATTGCTCACACAAGAATATATGAGCATACTGATTACTGCATACAAAAAAGACTAATAGTACATCATATAAAAGACTAACAATATGGAAGAGATACAACATATAATTGGGTTTGGCAGGTCAAAATTGGGTTAGCGGGTCAATCCTACACCCACCCGTTTATAAACGGGTCAAATTCGGGTTGACCCGAAAATGACCCGCCAACTAAACGGGTCGGGTTTACCTGCTAATTTACGTATGGCTTCGGGTCGTGTAGGAAATTGACAGCCCTACTTAGAACCTCCTCTAAGTGTTGGGCATGCTCTTTTTCGCTCCTTGAGAAGATTAGAATGTCATCCACGAACACTACTACGAACTTGTTCATATACTCCCTAAACACCCGACTCATTGAGTCCACGAAATATGTGGGTGCATGGGTCAGCCCAAAAGACATGACCAACCACCAAAAGAAACTATCCGGAGTTCCGAAATATGTCTTGTCAATACTATCATCCGCCACTCTTAGCTGATGAAGTCTCATGGCTAGGTCCAACAGTGAGAAAATTGAAGCACCTACCAGTTGCTTAAACAAGTCATTAATCCTCAGAAGTGGGTGCCTGTTCTTCTGGGTGAGTTTGTTCAATTCTCTATAATCCACACACAGACAAAGAGAGTCCTTTGCCTTGGTTGCAAAGACGACTGGAGCTCCCCACTCAGAAATGCTCCGCCTATTGAATCCTTTTTCCAATAACTCACCTACTTGTTTGTTGTGCTCCCTCCTCTCCTTAGGAGCCATGTGGCGCACTGGAAGTGTGATAGGTTTCACATTTTCCACCAAGTAAATCCTGAAGTCTATTTCACGCCTTTGAGGTAACCCCCTAACCTCGTCGAACATGTCCAGAAACCTGCTCACTATGGGCACTGATTAAAGATCATCAACGGAAGCATCCAGAGAATCTAGGAAACTAAGCATCACTAACTCCCATGTTTCACAAGAAATTTTGAGAGTTCTACCATGGCAAGTAAGAAGTTTAACTACTCTCTTATCATAATCAAGAATGACACCATACATGACTAGCCAATCTATTCCTAGAATTAATCTGTAACCCAAAAAGCCAAGCACATATGCATCGTATTCAAATTCAACGCCTAAAAAAAATCCTCAAACCCTTACACATCATGGATAAATAAGTCATTCCTCTTATGGGGTTTGAGCTTGTAATGGGTTCAGAAACAATACTAGTATCTAGGTGTAGATTTTCTACTACAGAGTTGACGAATGAGAAGCACCAGAATCAAAAAGAGTTCTAATAGGATAGTCTAAAGGAGAAATCAAACCTTCTATTGTGACTTTCTTACCCCGATCTGGTTCACCATCCTTTTAAAGCGTTAACTTGCCCTCTAGACGTTCTAGCCTTCTGTCCTTACCTTTTAGGGCACCATCCCTTGTGATGTCCAACTTTGCCGCAAACAAAGCAAGCATCTTCGTCTTCCAGCAATCTTTCACAAAGTGTCCTAAAGCACCATACCCATGGGATTTCACTTCTGTCTTGACTGGGCTTTGTCGAGCTTTCCTCCTTTCTTAGCTGTGTTTTTCTTGGGCCACCATTTCTTTTTCTCAGCCTTGGGTTTCTCTTCCTCTGTCCTATCCTCTTTATTCCCTTCTTTGCCATTCTCATGCATAAGGGCCATGCCAACAAGTCTCTCGAAGGTTGCTCCCATTGGTACATGTATCAGGGCTAAGTCTTGGAGCGGTTGGTTCAATCCCTTAGCAAACTTTAAGGCCTTTTTGTGAGGATTATTTACTAACTCCAATCAAAATCTTGCTGGTTGATTAACAATGTTGACGTACTCCTTTATAGTCATGCTCCCTTGCTTCGAATTCAGAAATCTCTCCACTTGCATTCCTTCTTCTACTTGCGATAAGAATCTCGCCTCAAATATAGCCTTAAAGCTATCCCAAATAGCTACTTCTAGCCTGGCTTGAACTATTTCCCATCAATGTGATGCTTCATCCCTCAGTTGCCAAGCGGCCAACTGGATTTTCCTTCTATCATCGAGCTCAAATAAGTTAAATACATTCTCTGTTTATCTTAACTAGTTGCGCACTTCTATAAAACTTTTAGTACCATGAAAAGGTTTTCCTCCCTTTACGCAGAAGTCCATACAAAGCTTAGAAAAGTTGAATATGGGAGAAGGAGGAGGCGCTACTACGGCTGCAGCTGGGGGTGGGACATTCTCTTGTACTCCACTAAATGTCGTAGCTTCTATATATCTACGAAACCGTGTGGGAATGGGAATGCCCTCTGGAAAATTAGGAGCCCCAGACATGCTGAAAATGGACAAAACAAGAATTCAAAAAAGAATCAAAGGGATATTGTAAATGACTTGAGGAGGTATGCTTTTCAAAATTGGTTTTTATTTAATTCCTTTATTTTAAAAAACTTTTTCTCTGATCTAGTAATCTTAGGCTCTAATATCAAATGTGACATCCCACGTCCGTTAATGTCACTCTAATGAGAATGAATTAAGTTTCCTGAATCGCAATAGGTAAATAACAACTAAATTCACAAGACAGATATAAATATGCAGCAGGAAAACTTAGCATATATTGGTAAAAGAAAACATCATTCCAAACTAGTTACAACATCATATTTTCAAAAAAAAAGTCTCCAATAAAATCATCTGTCTCATTAATGTCAGAGTACAAAAACGATAACAATATCCCTTAAGTGTCATTATAAATAAAATAGGTGAATAAACTGAAGAAAGCACATGAAAAAGGTGAGCCATCCAAGTTCAAGAAGAATAATGATCTTAAATACTGACCACTCCCACTCTGAGAACCTAATGGGGGGAAGGAAGAGAGAGAAGGAAAACAAAAAGGATCAGACATAAAGTCTAGCGAGTTCCGGTAATTGTTAGCATGAGCGTATGAAAAGGTGTCAAGATGGATAAATAATACTGGATGAGAAAGCACAACAAAACATGTATATAAGTGCGAGGTAAACGAGATGTCAAAGCAAGATAAAGGTAGATTAAACTCCTCATTCATATCCCAAGAATCAAGTTAATTCACCAATTACTAGTATTAAAAGGATTAGGTGTTACCCTAATTACTACCCATGCAATCGGCTCCTTATTACTCGAATATCGTGTATTAGCTCTGGTAGTAGGGTGTACTGGTCTCTAACCCAGTAACTCATAGAACATAGAACTATTCGTAGGTGTTACAACGTCTTAGTTTCCCATAATCGGACACATGCACGCTCATGACTCCGCCGGAATGCGCCCATACCCACCCCTAAATCTTGAACCACTTACAATCCAGTTCAGTAAAGCATGCTCTGGCCCCTGCCTAGTGGGAGGCCCCTACCGAGATACCAAAGCGATACTGACAGATATGAGTTCCACACAACTTGACACAAGCCACCCCATGCTTGTGTCACATGTACCTAGGATTTAAGAGTCCCGAAAACTTGATACAAACTGCTAGACTTGGGACCTCTTAGCTTATTAGTTAACAGGTGTAACTTAGCAGGTTTAAGTTCATTAATAATCCTGGTTGTAAAATGACATTTATCCTAAACGTTATTGGAGTACAACCTCTTCCGAAACGAACACCTGCCCAGATGTGCAATTAGACTTACAGTAATTCATTTTACTTAGTTTTTTTATCTGGTACTCATGTTATGCTTAATCTTAAATTAAGTCAAATCTAACAGATTAACATGTTGCATATTCTTCCCTTAACGTAATAACCCATATTTACATTTAAAGGTTCTCAATATACAATATGCCCGATTTTATCTGTTTTAGTGTCATTATCCAATTATTCCAATTTATGTCATTTATGTGCAATCAACAGTAATAGCCTAGGCTTTGAGTAGCTTAGGTTCAGCGTAAATAAAAAAGGGAAAAGGGGAGAAAACAGATCTCAGACTGAATAAAAAGGCATATAGAAAGATTGTAAATAAATAAAAGACAAAATAGGGATAAGGAAGACAGAAATATACATGAATATAAATTAACTGTAGATCTGAATAAAATAACATGTATTAACAGTAAAGTTAAATTAACAGTAAAAGAACATATACAATAATTAACTTATAGGTATTTTTTGTTTCAAATCCAAAACTATTCACTATCTAAAAACCTTTTAGAGTAACAAATCTATAAATGACATGAAACTCAAAGTGACCTGCTTGGGAAAGAAGAAGATATCTCTTTTTGTATGTATGTGTCATTATAGAAAAATCCACTTTTATCTTTTATTGTTGTAGAGTAGTCTGAATTGTCCTTGCCAATTTATATTTGGGTAGCAACTCAGTAGTTCTATGCATATATTATTTTTAGAAAAAGGGTTGGAGGAAGAAGGAGGAAGAATGGTTTTGTGTGTGTAGAATAAATGAGGTTGCCTACCTTTATATAGATTACTTAGGACAATCCACCACCATTAGATATTAGGTTTTCAAATCTAGCCATACACGTAATGCTGAGTCAATGGACGAACCCAGAAATAAAAACAGTCCAGGTTCAGAAATCAGAATCAAACCTACATGTCACTGAGTCGAACCCTACCTACCAGGTCGACCCATGGGTCGAAGCAGGTCTATAACGTCCCAGATTTTTTTGGTCATTTAAATTGAAATATTGAAATTTATTTTATATATTATATTGAAAGTATAATGGATTTTTTTATCGAATTTATTTATTAAAATGGAGTTCGAATATACATATATATTTATAAATTAATTAAAACTAGATCAAAAAGCTGCGGTAGTTCGAAATTTTCGATTTGAACTTTAGTTGAATATACAGGATCCAATATAAGTCGGATTTTTGTGAAACAATAAATGTTCGGATCGATTTGATTATATTTTTCTAATGAATGAGAAAAATGGGGATTTCACATTATAGGTTGTTAGTTATGTCGAATTCAAATTTTTAAATAGTCGCTGTGGAATTTCGTTAATAAATTATAATGTTTTATTACTAAATATTAATGGTTTTTATATAAATAAAATAGCATTTGAACCCAGGATTTTGTAAGTTGATACTAGTGAAATGTGAAGCTATATGTTATTCCATAAATAATGATAATGGTTTATTATCGTTAAAATGCATTGCTTTGGAATTTAATATATGTATATATATATTATCGTTATTATATAGGCCTTAAAATAGTCGTTTTTCAAACAAGCTCCGTTTTCGACGAAACGAACTTTATTGGAATACGTATAATTAATTATTGTTAGTTTCCCAATTTGGAGTCAAACTGAGTTGTTTTGTTGGTAGACGAAATTTAAGGGTGAACCGATAATTAAATTGAGATCTAAATAGCGCTTTTTTGCAAACGGAGTCTATTTTCAGCGAAATCGGTTTCATTAGAACCGTAACGTCAAATCATACTATGCTAAACCATTTTTATCATTTTTGAAGTTCGTATGTCTCAGTGCGATTTTAACGGTCAAGATGATATGACAGTACCATATTAAAATAAAATAAAACAGCCACTTGGAAGGAAACAACATTGCAGACCTAGCATGCCAACCTAATATATATACACAGTTTTTTTAAGAAAACTTCTTTTCATCGCCAACCTATGTTGTATGTCTGACGTAAGTTGCAGCTACATGCCTACGTTAATATCTTGTCTTACATATACTTGTTTAGTCTCCATCAATTACTACGGCAGAACGAAATAAAACCACTGTGAACGTACACTACAGCTCAACTGGTCTAACTTCTGCAAAGCTATTGACACAACCACCCTATGTGAAAAACACATCGCTACCCTATTGTTCTGCTCACCACGTTCTCTATCGTGTAGTTTCCTTTCAGAAACTTCAACCTACCCTAAACACTACTCTACGTTGTACGATCCATTTAAATGACATCGTTATTATCTTTTAATCCATTCCGCTCCACGGTTCTCACCCTTATATATAGCCATCCTCTCTAATCTATTTTTTTAACAGACCTACCCCAAACTATCGCTCATAAATAACAACAGCGCAACTTCAAAGTTTAAAATCCAGTTTTTTCCTTACACGAAAAAAAAGAAAAAATATCGAAAAGAAAAATAGTGGAGCAGGAGGTGGGTTCAAAAAGTGAGAAGAAGTGGGACTGGAAAGTCATCGGTTTGGAGTGGGTAGCTTGCGTGGAGCTTGAGGGAACTAGGCGGGTTCAAACAAAATGAAAACGGAGCAAAACTGAACTACTAAGGAACTGTTTTAATATGTGATGGCGCAGTGTGAGACTAAAATTAGCAGTAGTTGTTAGTACAGGGTGGAAGGGGATGCGTGCAGTTGGGAAGTGGTGGTGAAGTCTGTTGAGTGGGATGCTTTGAAAATGAATACAGGTAAATGGAAAGACAGACATTACAGGCGGAAGTAAAAATAATGGGCCTAATTCCCTGAAGCGAGCCTAATCATAGCGGATTACATCAACGTAAGTATGGGTTTTAAATAATAATTATTTTTAAGATTAATACGAATAAAGAAACATCGAAACCAGTCCTTTTGAATGTGCCAAATCTTGTGAATATAACATATAACGTAACTGGCGGTTCAAACCGTGCCTTATCATTTACGAAGGAGGTCTGGTTTAAAGTATATTTATAACGTGCTAAATTTTTTATTTAACGGG
>JASFAX010002996.1:42500-43963 GCA_030737875.1 Allium sativum | reverse complement strand
GTACCAAATTTGCCAAAGTACCAGATTTGGCACTCAAAAAATAGTGAAAAACACGGTGAAACATTGGATTTTCACGTGTGCGCATCGGGCTCGGCACGGCTTGGTTTTGGCAAAGTACCAGGTTTGGCAAAGTACCAGATTCGACACTTTGCAAAGTACCAGATTTGGCACTCAAAAAAGGCTTAAAAACATGGTGAAACATTGAATTTTTACGTGTGCTCATCGGGCTTGGCACGCCTTGGATTTGGCAAAGTACCAGATTTGGCACTTGGCAAAGTACCAGGTTTGCCAAAGTACCAGGCTGAAAAACACGGTGAAACATCGAATTTTCGCGTGTGCTAATCGGGCTCGGCACGCCTTGGATTTGGCAAAGTACCAAATTTGCCAAAGTACCAGATTTTGGCACTCAAAAAAGACTGAAAAACATGGTAAAACATTGGATTTTCACGTGTGCGCATCGGGCTCGGCACGGCTTGGTTTTGGCAAAGTACCAGGTTTGGCAAAGTACCAGATTTGGCACTTTGCAAAGTACCAGATTTGGCACTCAAAAAGGGCTTAAAAACACGGTGAAACATTGAATTTTCACGTGTGCTAATCGGGCTCCGCACGCCTTGGATTTGGCAAAGTACCAGATTTGGCACTTGGCAAAGTACCAGGTTTGCCAAAGTACCAGGCTGAAAAACACGGTGAAACATTGAATTTTCACGTGTGCTAATCGGGCTCCGCACGATTTGGCACTTGGCAAAGTACCAGATTTGGCACTTGGCAAAGTACCAGGTTTGCCAAAGTACCAGGCTGAAAAACACGGTGAAACATTGAATTTTCACGTGTGCGCATCGGGCTTGGCACGCCTTGGATTTGGCAAAGTACCAGATTTGCCAAAGTACCAGATTTGCCAAAGTACCAGATTTTGGCACTCAAAAAGGGCTTAAAAACACGGTGAAACATTGATTTTTCACGTGTGCTAATCGGGCTCCGCACGCCTTGGATTTGGCAAAGTACCAGATTTGGCACTTGGCAAAGTACCAGGTTTGCCAAAGTAGCAAGCTGAAAAACACGGTGAAACATTGAATTTTCACGTGTGCTAATCGGGCTTGGCACGCCTTGGATTTGGCAAAGTACCAGATTTGCCATTTGGCAAAGTACCAGGTTTGCCAAAGTACCAGGCTAAAAAACACGGTGAAACATCGAATTTTCGCGTGTGCTAATCGGGCTCCGCACGCCTTGGATTTGGCAAAGTACCACATTTGCCAAAGTACCAGATTTGGCACTCAAAAAATGGTGAAAAACACGGTGAAACGTTAGATTTTCACGTGTGCGCATCGGGCTTGGCACAGCTTGGATTTGGCAAAGTACCAGATTTGGCACTTGGCAAAGTACCAGGTTTGCCAAAGTACCAGGCTGAAAAACACGGTGAAACATTGAATTTTCACGTGTGCGCATCGGGCTTGGCACGCCTTGGA
>JASFAX010002996.1:20000-22500 GCA_030737875.1 Allium sativum | reverse complement strand
AAGTACCAGATTTGGCACTCAAAAAATAGTGAAAAACACGGTGAAACAATGGATTTTCACGTGTGCGCATCGGGCTCGACACGGCTTGGTTTTGGCAAAGTACCAGGTTTGGCAAAGTACCAGATTCGGCACTTTGCAAAGTACCAGATTTGGCACTCAAAAAAGGCTTAAAAACATGGTGAAACATTGAATTTTTACGTGTGCTCATCGGGCTTGGCACGCCTTGGATTTGGCAAAGTACCAGATTTGGCACTTGGCAAAGTACCAGGCTTGCCAAAGTACCAGGCTGAAAAACACGGTGAAACATCGAATTTTCGCGTGTGCTAATCGGGCTCGGCACGCCTTGGATTTGGCAAAGTACCAAATTTGCCAAAGTACCAGATTTGGCACTCAAAAAATAGTGAAAAACACGGTGAAACATTGGATTTTCACGTGTGCGCATCGGGCTCGGCACGGCTTGGTTTTGGCAAAGTACCAGGTTTGGCAAAGTACCAGATTCGACACTTTGCAAAGTACCAGATTTGGCACTCAAAAAAGGCTTAAAAACATGGTGAAACATTGAATTTTTACGTGTGCTCATCGGGCTTGGCACGCCTTGGATTTGGCAAAGTACCAGATTTGGCACTTGGCAAAGTACCAGGTTTGCCAAAGTACCAGGCTGAAAAACACGGTGAAACATCGAATTTTCGCGTGTGCTAATCGGGCTCGGCACGCCTTGGATTTGGCAAAGTACCAAATTTGCCAAAGTACCAGATTTTGGCACTCAAAAAAGACTGAAAAACATGGTAAAACATTGGATTTTCACGTGTGCGCATCGGGCTCGGCACGGCTTGGTTTTGGCAAAGTACCAGGTTTGGCAAAGTACCAGATTTGGCACTTTGCAAAGTACCAGATTTGGCACTCAAAAAGGGCTTAAAAACACGGTGAAACATTGAATTTTCACGTGTGCTAATCGGGCTCCGCACGCCTTGGATTTGGCAAAGTACCAGATTTGGCACTTGGCAAAGTACCAGGTTTGCCAAAGTACCAGGCTGAAAAACACGGTGAAACATTGAATTTTCACGTGTGCTAATCGGGCTCCGCACGATTTGGCACTTGGCAAAGTACCAGATTTGGCACTTGGCAAAGTACCAGGTTTGCCAAAGTACCAGGCTGAAAAACACGGTGAAACATTGAATTTTCACGTGTGCGCATCGGGCTTGGCACGCCTTGGATTTGGCAAAGTACCAGATTTGCCAAAGTACCAGATTTGCCAAAGTACCAGATTTTGGCACTCAAAAAGGGCTTAAAAACACGGTGAAACATTGATTTTTCACGTGTGCTAATCGGGCTCCGCACGCCTTGGATTTGGCAAAGTACCAGATTTGGCACTTGGCAAAGTACCAGGTTTGCCAAAGTAGCAAGCTGAAAAACACGGTGAAACATTGAATTTTCACGTGTGCTAATCGGGCTTGGCACGCCTTGGATTTGGCAAAGTACCAGATTTGCCATTTGGCAAAGTACCAGGTTTGCCAAAGTACCAGGCTAAAAAACACGGTGAAACATCGAATTTTCGCGTGTGCTAATCGGGCTCCGCACGCCTTGGATTTGGCAAAGTACCACATTTGCCAAAGTACCAGATTTGGCACTCAAAAAATGGTGAAAAACACGGTGAAACGTTAGATTTTCACGTGTGCGCATCGGGCTTGGCACAGCTTGGATTTGGCAAAGTACCAGATTTGGCACTTGGCAAAGTACCAGGTTTGCCAAAGTACCAGGCTGAAAAACACGGTGAAACATTGAATTTTCACGTGTGCGCATCGGGCTTGGCACGCCTTGGATTTGGCAAAGTACCAGATTTGCCAAAGTACCAGATTTGGCACCTGGCAAAGTGCCAGATTCGGAAAACACATGCGGATCACTCAAAAACCCAGTGACTACATGGTAAAACCACAAAAAAAAATGTGGTCGGATTTACCTACGTAGCAGAGACACTTTGGACTACCGGGGTCATATTAGGCTAAATTCCATATATTCCTATATTGGGGGGGGAGGGTGAGGAGGAGGAGGAAGGGGAAGGATCGACCAAAATGGATCAGGCAAAACGCAAGCTGAAACATTGGTCGATCAACAAATTTTTTTTGTGTGGATTTTTCGGAGAAATTTTTTTTTTTTTTAAATATTTAAAAATATTAATTTTTAAATATTTAAAAAAAAAAAATTTAAAAAAAAATTTTTTTGAAAATGTTTTCGATGGAAGTGCCCTCCCCAAATTTTTTAAAAATATTTTTAAAATTATTTTTGTTGCGATCTCGGAAAAGTTTGGTTTTGGTTGGATTTCACCTGTTTTTCCGAAAACTGGCCAAATCTAGCTAGAACCATGCTGAAATGTGGGCAATTACAGGAAAGCTTGGTTTTGGCTGGATTTTTCCGGTTTTTTCGAAAATAGGACGTATCAAGCGGAAACCCTGGTGAAACGTGGCCGCTCATGGGAAAGTTCGGTTCTGGCAAGATTTCCCAG
>JASFAX010002995.1:0-43967 GCA_030737875.1 Allium sativum | reverse complement strand
ATTTGTCCCAATACAACATGACAACTCTTTTGTTGGGCACAAGCTTGAATATCATGTACTTCCTCGATCAACACCTCCAAGTCATCATCCTTTCATCGAATGAAACAATCATCTTTCAAGTTGATCACTCAACCTTGTCACAAACTTTTATCCCTTCTATGTAGAGTAACAGCAGGGAAAGTAAACTGTACTTCGATAGCACATTGAATTCAGTCACACGCTCTGGCACATACATATCGCCTAAATTGGCAAGTTCCTCGATAACTTCTAAGAAGTCAACACAATTATTTCGAAAAGAACCACGAATTAGTCTCGAGTGAGTTGATTACAGGAAATCGAAGCGCTATAAACTCTCGATTAATTTAGTTTCATGCTTGGAGTTTGCTCAAAGTAAACTTCTACTTCGTTTCAACATATAACGCCGAGTCATTGAAGAATTTCTTATAAGAACCCGGCTCTCGCATGACAACAGTCGACTTCGTTTGAAGGAACGGTTGCTTCATAGACACGTAAGTATCTACATATCGTGGCATAGTCGACTCTCTACACTTGAGCGTCGTAATCAATTAGAGATAATATAACATCCCTAAATCAAAATTATAAATTTAGGGAGAGTTATATAGAATTAGTAACTAGGACTATTTCAAGTTTAGATAGATATAATTTTTTCGGATGACAAGGGGGGAATTATAAAATAGGTAGGTATAGTTTAAGGGAGTGTTAGAAGGAATTCATGGTAAAAGAGGGAGTAATCGAAGAATTAGATTAACAGGTGATATCAGGTATGAATAATTTATAAACTAAGATTGTCATCACCAAAAAAGGGGAGATTGTTGCAGAATGGAATGATGATGATATTTTGATGACAACAATCTTGTTTCATTTATTATCATTATTGATTATAAAATATATACTAATATCTTATGTAGGAAGCAAATACCGAAGACTGTACAGTTAAGAGTTTTAGAGATTCAAGATTTCAAAGGAGATTCAAGACTCATGAGTTTCCGGTTATCAAGAGTTCAAGATTATCAAAGTAATGGAGTCTAGTTAGTATATAAAACTCTGGTTAGCACTTTCAAAATCTGCTTTCAAATAATTTCAAACTATTTTCAAATTGATTTCAAAATTATTTCAAACCCCTTTCTAAATGATTTCAAATTATTAAAGGTTTTTACTTATGTTTTCAAATATATATGTTTATTATATAGTTTATATATATTATAAAGTTTTATAATTATATTATATATATGTTTATAATTATAATATAGTTTATAATATATATATATATATAGCTTTACATCAAATATTATGTTTTTATACTTAAGAAAATATATTTTAAACAACTAGTTTTGATTCAGGAATTTTCAGAATATATATATATATATATATATATATATATATATATTGGTTTAAACACTTGAAAAATGATTTAAAAATTTCAAAATACAAGTATATGTCGACATACCATTTTATACATGTCGACATATAACCGTCACATTTTCAAATTTCAAAGGAAGTATCTTTTCATTATTTGAAACGTTTCAAAACTATTACAACCTTTGGAACTTTATATAAAGCGGTTATTTTCGAATTTTTAACCAATTTATCTTCTCCTTCTTCATCCTTACTCTTACCACCATTATTCTAACTTAATTTCTTGATTTCTACACTTATACTCTACCATTTTCAATATAAATTATATCATTCTCTTTCTCTTCTCAATCTATATCAAATACACTCTGTTTTGAAGTGCTATTCAAGGATTATAAGGATCTTCGTAATTGTTAAGTAAAGGGTGTATTCCTTGTAGCCTGTAAATCAAGGAAAGGGAGCGGTATGAACCTTGTAGCCGTGAAATCAAGCATGTGGAATCAGTGTTAACTTTGTAGCCATGAATCAAGGGTGTTGTAAGATTGATATTAGTATTAATAAAACTCTGTGCAATCCAGCGTTATGTGGGACTGGACGTAGGAGTAATGCGAAAGTATAAAATCCGGTGCGTTCTTTTATTTTCTGCATTTTATTTCTATTTATATTTGCATCTGTGATTGTTTCTGTTATGATATTCATTATGTGATTCATACAGTTGTTTGAATAATCATTAATTGTTTAGATTTTCTGTAATCACCTTAAAACACTATTTACCCCCTCTTGTGTTAGTTCTGCCTTAAGATCCATGATTCTCATTCCTAACAATTGGTATTAGAGCATAGGCATCATCTGAATTTTAGAAATATTAAATGGCAAATTTTGAAATGATTTATAACACTAGTTTAATTTCATGCATTGCATCAATACTAGATAAGTCTGCACTATATTCTACTGAAAAATTAAGTTATCATAATATAGTTTTATAAAAAATTTAAATGGCAATTTTTAAACACTGTTTTTGTGTGGATATGTCATAAAATCATCATGATATTATTATTTAAAATTACATTTAGTTATTTGAAAAGTCACTTGATTCTTTAAAAAGTTTTGTTGTTTTACTGGGAAAGAGTTATGTCTAATGACTATTGGTCAAAAGACACCAAGATATTCAATTATCAATCAAGAAGAAAAAGAAAAATATTGAAAATCTACAATGAAATGAGTACCTGATCTGCAAAACTATTTTTCTTCTTCAATTTGATTCAGTGTTATACTTCTCTTCATCTGCTCTGCAATGCTTCTGGTTTCATGCAAATCCATTAAGAAATGACCAAGTTATGATCAAATGAAGTTTTGGTGCATAAAGGGAAAAAGAAACCAAAACTGTCACTGGTATTCTTCATATTTCACTCAGATATTTTAAATATTTCATCACAACTCCTTTGCTAGATTTAGATTCTTGTTCTCGTAGTTGTTTTGATGGGTAGAATATCAAATTCCAATAAAAATTGTGTGAGATATCGTAGTTTGAAGTTGACTATCAAAATTAGAAAACTATATACGGGATTTTCTGTTTTCCTCTCACTGTTACGGCCTACTGCACCATAATTAGGCCTGTAAATGGATGTGGATAGTGATGTATCCGTATCCGTATCCGAAAATAAAAATCCTTATCCGAATCTGCATCCGTATCCGGCGGATATCTACTAAATAATATCCGTATCCGTATCCGCGAATATTTTCGGATATCCGAAAATATCCGTATACGGCTTAACAAATACGGATATTTCTGGATATCCGAAAATATCTGAATCCGAACTAAAAAAAACCGAAAAAATAGCTGAAAATTTTGAAATAATACATAAATGATAAAACATACCGACTTAACAATAGCTCATTCAATCGCATAAAAATTCAATCAATAATGTTTCATCATATAATCCATACGATGATATAAACACACATACAAATTAAAGCAAATGCATATAAAACAGTACCATATAATCCATACGCTGATTCAAACACACATACAAATTACAGTACATACAATACAAATTAAAACAAATACCATAATCCATCGTAATAATATTAGCACATAAACAAATTTAAGCACGACAATCTTTCTTTCTGAAATGGTTGAAGCTAACATACGCAGATTCGGACCGATGCCTGTTTCATGATAGATTGGAGAAAAGCTAACATCTTTTATTTATTTGCATAAACATACCTTGATTGATCTTGTAACAGCTCCCTACGTTCCTTGTAGTTGCTTGTGGACCCGGTGTGAGGACGAGCTCGAAGGCTGCTTGCGGTTGCTTGCTAGCGGCGACAAGACCTAGCACAGACGACGGACGAGCTCGAAGCCTGGAAGCACGGACAACAAAATCGAAGTCTCGAACTCTCGTGACTCGTTGCTCTCGTAGACTAAAAGTCTGAAATGAGATGCTAGATGCAGCGCTCCTTTTTTTTGGTAGAAATAAAATTAGGGCTTCTTTAGATTTGACTATAAAAGCTAGAACATTTGCGTTGGATTTCATTCAACGGTTAGGGCTTGGCCCTCTTAATAAGGTTACAAAGGCTAGGAGAATGTCACTAATTTAAATGTATTTTGTTACTTACTTTTTATCCAACTGTTTATAAAACAATAAATTACTATAACCTAAATGTAAAATAAAAACTATATATTTTTATAGCGGACGGATATTTACCGAATACGGATATTTCCATATCCGTATCCGTATCCGCTAAGCATTTCGGATATCGGATATCCGTATCTGCTTTTCAGATATCGGATATTTTTCGCATTTTCGGATGCAGATACGGACGGGTTTCAGATATTTCTGATATCCGTTGACAGCCCTAACCATAATATCATTCAAATTCTGCACCAAACTATTACTAAATCGTATCCCTTGCCTTCCTCTTCAATTTGCCGCTGTTGCATCTAATTTCATTAAGAAACGAAGAAGTTATGCTTCCTAGAAGATTGATTGAAAGTTGAAAAAGGGGAAGAAGAAGAGAAATGTTTGTGAAGGGATATGACTATTGAGCCTATTTATAGTAGTTGAAGTGTCCATTCATTCAAACTTAAATTAATGGTGCTAAGATGGTTAAACTACTAAATCATCAATATCTTTCTCATATGATCTTCAAATTCAGCAAATGAATATACTACGTTGATGAGAAAAATGAGCCCGTCGCAATAGAGCATATCTAATTGTCAAATTCTGGAAGATGTGAATGCGTGGTTCAAGACAATGGAAGAACAACAAAAAGAAGGATTGCAAAAAGAGATATGATTTACAATTATTTCATAATTATCATTGAATTTAAGAATATACATCTATGCACGTATTTAAGTATAGAAATTTATCTATTTTTATAATTTTAGATATTTTCGTTCATATGTCGATACACCATAATATACATTATACCAACCTAATTTTTTTGAGTAGGACGGATGTGTAGTGTGAAACTGCACAGCCTACTAAGCAATATATAAATATATATAAGCCAATTGACAAGCCCAACTGGTGGTTAATAGTTCGAGAAAGTGTTAATAACCCACAAAAACCAACACATCCAGATTTCAAAGATACTACAACGCAACAACATAGAGTAATAAAGCAATAACTACAAACATACGCTGGCCAAAATAAGAGACCACATAAGACAGAAACAACCCAGGCAAACGTGACCAAGCTTAATGCAGATCTGGACTCAAGTCACCGTGGTTTGAACCCACTGATTCAGCTGGGCTGTTGTTCAAGGTTAGTGCGAGCCTGAATCTAGCTGAGGAAGATTGACCTGTCTATGATTGTAAGTAGTATAGAATAAGTCTGCATAATACTTCAAAATGTCTCAATGGTTTGCTAAATATAACTGCATTTCTCTCCTTCTATATACACCAGCAGTAAATAGGTAAGAAGGAATCTAGCGCAGAATTAACCGAACAATATTGCCTGTATTCAAACACAGATGGTATATCATGGATGAATCCAAGTAAATTAATACTAGTAGCAACCAGGATTGGGTATGAGACATCGCATTCAAAAAACAAATGTTGAATTGTTTCCTCATGCCTTGAGCAAAAAGCACAGAATGGACAACAACCAGATTAAGTTTATGCAATTTTTCTTTGCTATTAACCTTTCCATGGATAAGGCACCATTGAAAGAAAAGAACTTTAGGAGGCAGACGAATTTTCCATATTCTAGAAAAAGTGAATGATCTTCTAGATAAGTTGAGATAATGATACACAGAAGCGACAGAAAAACCACTCCTTGGTGATAAAGCCCAAACATAGCTATCAGGGATTTGTGAAATCTGAGTTTGAATAAGCAAACAGGAAAAATCTAGGAGACTGACAAGAACTTGAACATCGAATAAAGAAGGAGTACAAAGACTTAAGAGACCATTATAAAGCTAACTTGCAACAGAAGAGCTCACATAGAGATCGAAGGCAAAAGAGAAGAAAAAGCATGAGAAAGAGGAAGCTGGCCATAACAAATATCAAACTAGAATAAACATGATTCTCTATTACCCAATCTGACACAAAACAAAATTTTAATATGAGGAATAATTGAAATTACACCAGGCCAGAATGGAGAAGGCTTAACAGAAGGTGGAAAGTGCATAACAAGATGAGAGTTGCTAGAATAATAAAGGGAAAGAATCCAGTCTTTCCAAATGAAAGAACCTGGAGAAACAATACGCCATAACCATTTTGATAGTAATGCCATATTGAAATCCCAAAGATTAGCTATACCCAAGCCTCCTGATCAGTATGTAAACACACAGTGTGCCAGTTAACCAGTCTCTTGACATTTTTCCCATTCCATAAGAAAGCACTTCTAATTGAATCAATTTTCGAAATTACCCATTTAGGGAGTTTATGAAAAGGCATCCAATATGTTAATATAGCAGATAATATAGATTTAGCCAACACTAAACGACCAGCTGAGGAAAGGGGATTGGCCTTCCACGAAGATAATCTCTTTTCAAGCTTATGGATAAGTGGCAACCAATCCGATTTGAGAAGTTTAGTAGGTCTAAGAGGAATTCCCAAATAAACAATTAGAAAATTATGAATAGAACAGTTAAGAAGAGAAGAAATAGACGACCCCAAATGATCAGCTTTACCTAACATAATTATGGAGCTCTTCGAAAAAATTAGTAGAAAGGCCATAAATGAGTTCAAAGACATATAACACAACTTTAAGGAATTGAATATGATTAAGGTCAGGAGACGAAAAGATGATGGTATCATCAGCAAATTGAAGATTAGAGATTGCAAGAGTTGAATTTGGAAGATGAATACCATCAAAAAAATTGTTTGCAATTACTCTCTTCACCATTTAGTTGAAAACGTCTGTAATTAGCACAAAAATAAGATGAGATAGACGATCTCCCTACCGAAGCCCTCTATTGGATTTAATTAAACCATCAATATTTCCATTAATGGAAATGGATGAGTAACTTGTCTTTAGAATACAATCAATCCAATTACACCAACGCTGATAGAATCCCATATGTCTGAACATCTGTAAATTGAATTCCCAGTTGACAGAATCAAAGGCTTTAGAAAAATCTAACTTGAGAAGAACACCTGTTGTAGCAGAATGATGACAAAAAGAAATTACCTCTTGTATAGCTGCAATACAATTGAGAATGCAACGTCCATGGATGAAAGATGACTGCTCAAAACCAATAAGAGGAGAAATCACAGATTGAAGACGACTAACTAGGGTTTGGGTAATAATTTTGAAAGTGGTATTGAGTAACTGATGGGACGAAAAGAAGAGAGAGAATATGCACTAGAAATTTGGGAAGAAGGATAATATTTGCATAGTTTAGACGAGAGATAAGGTTAGGGTTGTCATAAAATTCATAGCACATGGCCATAATGTCAGGTTTCACAACGGCCCAAAAATATTTAAAGAATGAAGGCTCAAAACCATCTAGGCCTAGAGCTTTATCATCATGCATTTCATTTAAAGTAGCCCAAATCTCATTTTCTGAAAAAGGATGGTCAATGGAAATAAAGGCAGGAAAAGAATAAAGCAAATTCTACTCAATAACTGGAATGGCAGCGGGCAAACAACCAAGGATAAAACGATAGAAATTAGAAAATTGGTGAAGAATGTCATCTTGATTTGTATACGATTGGCTTTCATGAGAGATTTCTGGAATAAAAGTTGCTCTTCTTCTACCATTTGCAATTCTATGAAAATAAGCTATATTTTTGTGCCCCTCATCAATCCTTATTGATTTGGCTCTTTGTTTCCAGGCTATTTCTGTTTGTTTGAACAGTCTATCTAATTTAGATTCGTGGTATTTTAAGGTGTTACACTCCTCATCATTTAAGGGATGAGATTCCTCTATAATGTTAAGATTCAAGATATCATCCTGAATATTAGAAATGCGGGAGTGAATTGATCCCCAAACAGATTTAGCCCAAGGCTTAATCAATTTTCTTAAAGATCTCAGTTTCAGAACAATTTTGTGGGTTGTTGATTGAGATTGTACAGGTTTCTCCCAAATTGTTTTGTTAAATTCCTTAAAGGATGGTTCAAGCAACCACAATCGTTCAAATCTAAATGGCATTTTAAAGTTAGAAAGGGAACCAGAATCAAGAATAATTGGGCAATAATCAGAAATAATCGAGGCAAGAAAGCAAACATAAGATAGAGGGTGAAGCTCCTCCCAGGCTGAATTGAATAGAAAACGGTCCAGCTTTGCTAAAGAAGGATTAGATCTATGGCTTGACCAAGTGAATGAATGATTACAAATAGGGGGATCAATGAGGCAAAAATCAAAGATGAAGGAATTAAAAGCATCAGTGTCTACCGATATAGTAACAGATTTTCTCTCATAAACATTTCTTATGGTATTGAAATCACGCCCTATAATCCATGGTCCAAGAAAGCTATTAGCCAAATGTTTACAATGATCCCATAGATTTATTTTGTCATGAACATCTTGAGGACCATAAATTTTTGAAAAGAAATAGATGGTTTTGAAAATTTGAAAGGACATCTTTGATTTGGTTTTGTGACACCCCACATCCATTAATGTCACTCATAAAGGGAATGCGTTAACTTCCATGGAGCGTTTTAAGTGTGTATGGAACAGAAACTTAACAACAAGACAGATATAAAACCGTACTTAAAAATTTAAAACTTCATTCATTGCAGCGGTAAACAAATAGGTTTGGTTACATCATCAAAAAAAACCCAAAGACTAGAGTCAAGTACATAATATCCATCTTGATTAAATCAGAGTACATGAAAATGGAAGACATAACCCCAACATAAAATAGTTATAAATAAGATAGACTGAACTTTTACTTCAACGATCCAAGCAACTTCCAAAGAAAGAGATAAAGCTGTCAAAATCAAGCTCCACTAGTACTAGTCCCACCCTGAGCACCTGGGGGGGGGGGGGAAGGAAGAAAAGAGGTGGAAACAAAGGGGTCAGACATAAAGTCTGGCGAGTGCAATAACTTTAACAATATAATCATTAAATAACAAGGACAAGGCATAAGCTGGAAAATAAGGAAATGACTGTGAACAAATGGATATGACAGAGCAAACAAAGGAAATAAGATGAACAAAGATGACGTTTAAAGGCATACCAAATCACTGTAGGATAATTACTACACTGCACCACACCAAACACCCTAAAGGTTGATCCTGCCTACAGAACTTAATAATGATAATGGTAGTTTCGTGTACCCCTAGCTGCCTTCATAGGTTCCGTCTACCCCTATCTCCACTAGGTTTAACCACTACCCCCATTCGATCGGCTCCCTAATTGTAGATACCTGTGCCGGCCCCACAGTGGGGTGTATCACTCCCCAAAGTGGCAACCCGATACCACTAAAAAGCACGACTTATATCTACAAGATGCAACAACGTCTTACCTACCAGCCCACGCCCACACGCATATGACCCCGTTGGACTTGAGTTGATCCACTAGGCCGTTTTGACTTCTTACAATCAAACCCAGTACGTGTGTCCCGTCCTCGACTTGGGTCGAGCCCACAAAGATACCTAATGGGTTACTGGTTTGAAAAGGGCCCCCATGCATGACACAAGCTTTCCAACTATGCTTGGTCCCCTCTAAGGTTTTTTCCCCACTTAACCCCATTCTTATTCATGTCTTCTTACATGTTTCAATCTTGGTTAAGTGCATCTAATCGTATTTCACATGCCACCCAAGGTACCCTCTTAATTTCACAAGCCACCCAAAGCACCCACTTAACCCCCTCATGTCCCACCACATGTTTATCTAGTTAAGTGTTTCTTAATTCATTAACACCGTAACCTTGTAAAGACCTCCCACATTAGACTTGCATTTGTGGCAGCTGGATTTGCCGGGCGGGTCCGACCAGTCTTACACCACAAACGAGCCTAACCTCGTGTCTTTACAACTATTATGCATTTAATTCATGCCCTCAACCTCTCACATTAGACTGGCATTTGTGGCTGCTGGATTTGCTGGGAGGGTCCGGGCAGTCTTACACTACAAAAGAGTCTAATCTCGTGTCTTAGGCGGTTTATTATTACACGTCTTTATTTGTAACGACCCAGAAAATCTGAACCAATTTAAATTTTTTAAATTGGCTAAAATAATGGATTTTAAATATTTAAAATAAATATTTTAAATAATGGCAATGAAAAGTGAGTATGAATCAACAAGTGAAAACAAATATAATTAATTATAATTATATATAGAATTGAAAATGGCGCGGTAGTTCGATAATTCGATTTCAAACTTCAATTGAATGTACCGAGTACAAAATAATCCGGATTTTAGTGAAACCAAAAACATTAGGATCTAATTGATGATATCTTTCTAACGAATCTGACCAATCGAAATTTCATAGCGGGAATCAAAAGATATGTCCATTTGAAAATTCTGAATAGTCGCTATGGAATTCAGGCCCTTAAAAATGGACATTTTGCAAACGACCTCGGATTTCGATGAAACCACTTTTGTTGGGTCTGGGACGTCAAATTATTGCTAGGTTTCAAATTTCATA
Source organism: Allium sativum (assembly GCA_030737875.1). Lineage (NCBI taxonomy): Eukaryota > Viridiplantae > Streptophyta > Magnoliopsida > Asparagales > Amaryllidaceae > Allium > Allium sativum. The sequence continues at coordinate 33,547 of JASFAX010002995.1, read as the reverse complement.
ATTTTTCGAATCAATATGTGAGCGTGGCAAAGGAAAACGCGTTTGACCAGTTTTAGTTGATTTTAATCGACTGGAAAATGGCCATTTTTCAAACGGTCTCATAATTCGACGAAATTAGTTTTGTTAGGACCGTATCGTCAATACGAAGCTAGAAAATATTTTTCGGGAATTTTTCTAGTTAGTATGTGACCCCGGTAATTTGAAATGTACGTTTAAAATTCAATATAGTGATTTAAATGAAAATTCAACGGAAACTGATTGTAACGATTAAATCAGCCTGCGAAACATATCCCATTGTGTTCGGAATGGGGGTAAACCGCTAGGAATGACAGTCGTTGGATTTGAATTCGAGTTCGTATGTGATAAGGTGTATTTTCAGATTTAAATGAATTATAAATTAAAATAAAATCCACCGGCCAATCACAACTCATCTTCCACTTTCTTGGTCAATGCAGAAACCCGACTCCACCTAGTTCGAACGGTGGTTTCCCCTTTCTTCCTTCTCCCCTTGATTTCTCCCCCATTTCTTAATTAAATCAAACGATGTTGGATCCATTTAGAAGCCCTTACTCCCCTCTTCAAATCCATCCTTGTTTCATCCTCCATCGTGCTGTGTTCGGCGAGAATCGAAGCTCCAAACCTCGAGACTTCCGGCCGCCGTACCACCTTGAAGCCGCCACCGAACTGGACGTGGGTCCCCTTGTCAGGCGCGCCTCCTGATGCTCCTCGACGTGGTGCTACTCGATTTCAGCATAGTGCTTCGGATTTGAAGTTTTGGTCAACCCTAATTTGGATCGATGGGGTTTGTCTTCTGGCGTGATGCAGAGGATGGTTGAAGGTAATTAATGTTTTAATTACCTTAGTTAAGTAAAATAGAAATAGCATTGATTTTTATAATTAAAGTAGCTTGATTTTTAAAATATAAACCTCTTTGATTTGAAAATGTAAATACTTTGATATAAAAATATAATCTTTATTTTTATAAAGGTGAGAACGGGATTTCGGGTCGTCTCAATGTGGTATCAGAGCTTTGGTTAAGCTTAGTTCTGGAATATAACATATGAACGAACTCGTCAGAAATAGAACCAGTAGTGTTCTAGGATGGGTAACTCTATACAAATAGGATCAGTAATATCCTAGTATGAGTAGCAGAATGAAATCACACCTCGATAGACACATTTACATTCAAGTATTTGTCTCTATATTTTCAAATATCCTTTCCGTTGACCTGACACTTGATCTGCTATTTGCAGAGGAACTAGAAAATGAGTGCCCGAAACAAAAGAAGTAATACTGACCCGGATATAGAAGCTCTATTCATGAAATATAGAAATCTGGGTGGAAAACCCTTTACAGGTGAAGAAGCAATTATGAAAACGCAAGCTTGGATTCGTTCGGTTGAGAAAATCTTCGAAGCATTAAAGCTGAGGGATGACCAGAAAAGATTACTGGCCTCCTGGGCACTCAAAGATGAAGCTTTGTTCTGGTGGGATTCTGTTATTAAGGATAATCCAGAAGGTGATATCACCTGGGATATATTCAAAGTGATTTTCCTAGAAAGATTTACTCCTCCCGAAGCGACAGAGCGGTTATGCGATGAATTTTCTTATCTGATACAAGGAGACATGACAATCCCAGAATATCATAAGAAATTCAACGAACTTTCTCACTTTGCTCCTCATCTAATTCAAAATCCGAGGAGAAAGAATTTGAGATTTATAAATGGGCTTCAAAGGAAATACCAGAATAAAGTATTGGGGCATGTGAAGCTTCCTTTTTCAGAAATGATTTATATGGCTTATCAATATGAAGATCTAGATAAGAAAGGTATGCTACAGTACGAAGAGGAAGTCAGCTCTAGTAATAAAATTGAGTCAGAAACTGATCGTCCTAAGGTCAGTACGATGTCTGAAGTCAGTAAGGAGCCCGAAGTAAATCGAAAAAGGGCCAGATCCGGAAAAGGACCAGTAACGACAGCTGTATGCGGTAACTGCCATAAACAGGGGCATTTGACTAGGAGTTGTAAACCCTCGAAGAAGCTAAGGAAAGATGAAATTAAATCCGGCAAGAAGTTCCAGGAGAATAGAAAGTGCAGTCAATGCCATCAGTCCGGTCATCTTTCAAAGGCCTGCCCGCTATTCAGAAAACCTAAAGATAATAGGCAAGGAAACCAAAGAGCTGAGGAACAAGAAGGTTCACTTAGTCAAAGTACAATGGAGTGGAGATCCGCGAGATTGTACTTGGGAAACTGAGGAGAGCATTCAGAAAGCTTATCCTAGATGCCGAGTAGATATCTCTGATTGACTCTGGTGCAAGGTACATTTACCCTACTTTGCACTACCATTTAATTCTCTACTCTGTTGTTATTTTCATTTCGTGGATGTGCACTTTTAATTCTATACTCTGAATGATTTAAAAAAAAAGAATATAGGATTTGATTGGTATATTTTTGGATGGTTAAAACGATTTAATTGTTGGCTGAGTTGTGTAATCGTAGAATTATCAAACCACTTTCGACTTTGTTCCTTTTCGGGGACGAAAAGTTTTAAGTGGGGGAGATTGTAACAACCCAGAAAATCTGAACCAATTTAAAATTTTTAAATTAGCTAAAATAATGGATTTTAAATATTTAAAATAAATATTTTAAATAATGGCAATGAAAAGTGAGTATGAATCAATAAGTGAAAACGAATATAATTAATTATAATTATATATAGAATTGAAAATGGCGCGGTAGTTCGATAATTCGATTTCAAACTTCAATTGAATGTACCGGGTACAAAATAATCCGGATTTTAGTGAAACCAAAAACATTAGGATCTAATTGATGATATATTTCTAACGAATCCGACCAATCGAAATTTCATAGCGGGAATCAAAAGATATGTCCATTTGAAAATTCTGAATAGTCGCTATGGAATTCAGGCCCTTAAAAATGGACATTTTGCAAACGACCTCGGATTTCGACGAAACCACTTTTGTTGGGTCCGGGACGTCAAATTATTGCTAGGATTCAAATTTCATAATTTTTCGAATCAATATGTGAGCGTGGCAAAGGAAAACGCGTTTGACCAGTTTCAGTTGATTTTAATCGACTGGAAAATGGCCATTTTTCAAACGGTCTCAGAATTCGACGAAATTAGTTTTGTTAGGACCGTATCGTCAATACGAAGCTAGAAAATATTTTTCGGGAATTTTTCTAGTTAGTATGTGACCCCGGTAATTTGAAATGTACGTTTAAAATTCAATATAGTGATTTAAATGAAAATTCAACGGAAACTGATTGTAACAATTAAATCAGCCTGCGAATCATATCCCATTGTGTTCGGAATGGGGGTAAACCGCTAGGAACGACAGTCGTTGGATTTGAATTCGAGTTCGTATGTGATAAGGGGTATTTTTGGACTTAAATGAATTATAAATTAAAATAAAATCCACCGGCCAATCACAACTCATCTTCCACTTTCTTGGTCAACGCAGAAACCCGACTCCTCCCAGTTCGAACGGCGGTTTCCCCTTTCTTCCTTCTCCCCTTGATTTCTCCCCCGTTTCTTAATTAAATCAAACGCTCTTGGATCCATTTAGAAGCCCTTACTCCCCTCTTCAAATCCATCCTTGTTTCATCCTCCATCGTGCTGTGTTCGGCGAGAATCGAAGCTCCAAACCTCGAGACTTCCGGCCGCCGTACCACCTTGAAGCCGCCACCGAACTGGACGTGGGTCCCCTCGTCAAGCGCGCCTCCTGATGCTCCTCGACGTGGTGCTACTCGATTTCAGCATAGTGCTTCGGATTTGAAGTTTTGGTCAACCCTAATTTGGATCGATGGGGTTTGTCTTCTGGCGTGATGCAGAGGATGGTTGAAGGTAATTAATGTTTTGAATACCTTAGTTAAGTAAAATAGAAATAGAATTGATTTTTATAATTAAAGTAGCTTGATTTTTAAAATATAAACCTCTTTGATTTGAAAATGTAAATACTTTGATATAAAAATATAATCTTTATTTTTATAAAGGTGAGAACGGGATTTCGGGTCGTCTCATTATTTAACCCCAAATTGGATTAATATCCCTATTAAAAATTTGTAAATAAATTCCAAATATACTTATGTCCATAATTGTCTCAATTATGTCCATAAATGCCAATTTTTCCAATTAATGTCTTAATTTAACTATATGCCTTTTTTAAGGCCATTTATGCCAATTTTCAATATGTGTATATTCAATATTACCCCCATCGTCCCCACGTTGTTCGTTCATTTATCATGACATATATGTATATTAGACTAGCAATTAGTCTAACACATAAAAGGGAAGAAACATCGCATATTTGCATAACACACAAAATGGATCTAATCTTGCAAATGAGGATTACAACATAACTTGCATAAACTTTGTATTGTCATGAATCTAAACATAATCCTAAAGGTGTGAACTTGCATATATATATATATATATATATATATATATATATACTGTTAGACCAAAAAGTGGTTCTAACACCCAAATTGATTAAAACTACGATAAAATGAGATTAAAAACAGAAAAGAGACACAAAATTTATAGTGGTTCGGCGTTAAAGAGCCTACGTCCACTTTATATCACTTTGTTTGATGATGTAAATGAAAATACAACAAGATATTCACTCAATCTCACTCATTTTTCATATACATTCGCTCAATTATCCTCAAAATACACTTTGAATGATGATTTGGATTGTTTGGGAGTGCTGGAATTCGGTTCTCAATGATACTCAAACTTTCAGAGTGCCAAAAGTCCCTTTCAAACGACCCTTGGGGGTCTATTTATAGGTGGAAGCTTCTCCATAATTCGGTTCGGATCGGACCTACGTAGCTCCTATCCCACCACTTTCGGGTTCAGATGGATTTTGGTATTGACAGCGCATAGGGTTAGTGGTAGACATGGGCAGAACGTAGGTGTAACCAGCCCGAGTATTAAGGAGAACGTGGGGTAAGAGTTGCTGTAACTTCGGGATCGAATCGGGCATGCTAGCTTGCGAGGGCTCGGATCGGATTTATACCATCCGCTCCGGTCCATTTTGAAATGGACTCTAACTTGTCTACTTTCTGTTCCACTCTGATTCGTTGTGGTAGTGACCATCCGATCCGATCTGATTTGGGAAGTAGTGTTCTCCAATGCTTGAGATCCTAACTTTTTGACATTGTGTAGCCTAGTTCACAAAGTAGACTAACATTTTTCCCCCTCAAAGGATGCTTCTGTTGAAGACGAAGCGTGCTTTGATATCATCTGCTCATTGATCTTTGAATTTGAATCGTTGAAAAGTCGTTTCCATTTATGTATAGGGATATACTGCTTAAGAAAGTCGCATCTCTTGATGTCTATATATACATCACGTAGCGTGCGGATTTCTTTCTTCATTTTTAGACAACTTTAAGAGCTTTTCTTTATCTCCAGTGACCTCTCTAGGTAATCTCTATCTTTATCTTTATTTTTACTTCGAATTTAACTTGCTTGTTAGGCCTTTGTGTTAAATCCATTCGGTTCGGATCCGATCCGAATGAGATTCCTTCTTGTCTTGCTTAACACTGGACTAGTGGGCCAGGAGCGACTCGTAGGCTTATATCCCGGTCCAAGCAGAGAAAAAGAGGGGGAATACGAGTGGTCACCGTAACTCTATATAAGTCCATCGCCTGTGTCTTTCTTCCTTTCTCTTTTTTATTGTTCTCGCCCAACCGATTCCACACCGAAACCCTATCCTTCAGAGACTCCAAAATTCTTCTTATTATTCTTCAAATCGAATTCGTAAGTGGATCAAAACTTCAAATTGCCTTCATATTAACTGATTTTAGTTATGTTTTGTGGTTGATTTCGAATAATTTGAGCATGGATCCTTCTTGCGTCGACACCGTGACCCTCACCTCTCTCGCCGTCGCCATTGATGACTCCACCATCATCTTGAGGCGTTGAGAGATGAGATCGAGTTTCGTTGCTGAACTTTCGAGCACATAGGGTGTTCGGTCTCAACCAGGGTTTTTGGTGTAGAATGGGTTCGGTATGGGCTGTACGAGATGGAGTATGGAGAGGAAGAAGAGAAGGAGAAAGATTAGGAAAAGGAGAAGAACTGGGATCTATTCGGGTCGGAGCGGAAAGAAAAACGATGGGGCGAGTGCTGAGTGTAATCGTCCGGATCGGGTCGGAGTGAGAGGCAAGAAAGAAGGACATGGACATTCAAAAGAACCCGATCCGGTTCGAATATATACTCCCGAACCGATCCGATCTGGCCAGCTGGATGCTAATGTTTGTTTCAAGCTGGAACACGATTCTTCCCCCGATCTGATCCCAATGAACGCATCCGAACCAAACCGAAGAACAATTCAACTTAATGCATAAGAACTTGCTTAACTGGCCAAATCAATTCTTGATATAGTCTACAACTTAATGGACAGTTAGGATAGTGTCCTGCGAACATAAACAAACATCAAGGACTATTCTGAACACTGCTTTGCCAAAACTTTGCATTATACTTTCAAGTGTTCACTTTACATCTTCTGCACACACTGTACACACTTTACTTCACACATGTGCACAGGGGGACACGGGCTAATTTACTCTAACTTCTGTTATTACTTCTTCGATAGTTTAGTGATCATGGCCGAAAGACGTTCTTCTAGACTTGCAGAAAAGAAAGAGGTCCCAGAGGCATCCAATAAAATCACTCTTGACGACATATCTTCTTCCTCAGACCCTGAATGGGATGACGAGGGATCAGATTATGAAGTAGGGGCACATGACAGCGAAATGCCTTCTGACAGTGAAGTTTCTCTGGGCTATGAAGAGGAAGGAGGGGTTGGAGATAATCGAGCTCCCGACGAATTTGAGTGTACCATCATATTGGAATCACCTCAAGATTCTGTTGAATCGACGATTGACAACGACAGACTTACTCGAATACGCTTAAAGCATGGGATACTGAAAAAGGATACCCTGGTGCCGTCGAAAACTGACCATCCTCATAATCCTCCGGAGGGGTTTATGGCAATCACCCGATTAATGTGCATGGTTGGGGCTATCACTCCATTTTCTCCTTTTGTTGTCGACTTCCTAAGACAGATGCAGATTGCCCCCATGCAGCTGCATCCCAACTCCTACGCTTACCTGTATACCTTATATGTGCATACCGCGAGATCTTAGGCACAGAGCTCACTTTTGATGACGTTCATTTCTTTTATAACTTCAAGCATCGGACTCGAGAAACTCCTTCTTTCTCTTACTTCGAGTTTGTCCCAAAAAGGAAAATAATTTCAGCACCGTTCAGCAGCAAGGCCGACGATTCCAAGCTGGAATGGTTTTATATAAGCCAACAGCCGGGGTGTGCTAGGAGATGGACAAAATCAAGTAAGGCACCGGTTTTCTAAATCTCAACTCTGAATGTCCCCGCCACCACATTAATCCGTTTTCTTTTTGTTTGCAGTTGATTATCCAAAACAAATATCGGGTCAAGTGTATTTTGATCGGATGCATCAGCTCCTCAATGGTGACCAAAAATTTCTAACTATCGACGAGGTCCTCAAGGACGAATATCTTCATCACCACGGGTTGTTGTCCATTACCCGTAGCATAGGTCATGGGTCAGGTCCATATGTATATATCCCTCTGGTGGATGTAATTCCAGAAATGGGCGAGAGCTCGAAAGGCCCCACCATGCCACTTCGAACTTCACCTTCTCCAAGTTCGACTCAAGATGATGAGCTGGCTAACATACCTGAAAAGCGCCGAGAAGGGTACATCACCCCTGGGGATGCTATTTCTCCTGAAAAATCAGTGTCTCCTAAAGAACCGCCAGTAGACGCTTCCCAAGGAGATGCACCTACTACTGATAAGCCTATATTCCAGGGCTTGGGAGATCTCCTCCTACCTGAAACTATCTACACTTCTGAGGATTTTGGCACAAATCCTTTAGTTTTTACTTCTTCGGAGGAGGCTACTCCTGTTAAGGCCAAAGAGCCCACTCGCACTGGCTCGGCTTCAGACTCTGGTTTTTCGGAGGGGGGACACCACTTAGGATGCACTTTACACAATAGCACCTCACTTCACAGCACTTACTTCTTATGAGAATACTGATTCTGAATTCCACTTGTATTGTTGCGTAGGTACAATGTTTCGTGCTCACTATGACATCAGGAAACTACGCCGCAGCATGACCAGACCCCCTCATGATGTTGAGCATGATCGTCGCGAAAGCCGCGGTAGGGAGGATAGAAGGCCTTATGATTCTTATCAGTCGCGGACCTCGCGATCTCGCTCTCCCGTTCGGTCGGATCCAGAGCAATATAAAGGCTACCAAGGCTGTCGAGAAGATGACAAGTCGCAGTCAAAAGACCCAATTTCTTCTCAAGAAAAGCGCAGTAGGGAAAGGAGCCCGCCGAGAGATACCGACTCGCGAAGCAAGCGCAAGGTTCTTGCTAAGCGTCCTAGAAAGGGCGAGGATGCCAATGAGCCCTCCACACATAAGGATACCGAGCTGACATTCCCCGCACCTCCACTATTGGACGCTGAAACTGCAATTAAGCGAGCATACCTGGAGGAGCAGTTCCCCGATCACTATTTTGAGAACCTAACTTTCTTACCTGCCCTCGAGCCCATTTCCTCAAGGTGGGCGGATGAGGCCAAGGCGAAAATTGATGCAGTCGAGAAACAATATTCAGAGATGTTCAAGTATTCGCGTAACCTTTCCAGAATCATCCGAACTCTAATCACGGATACTAACTCGATGAAAAAGACTGCAGAAGCTGACGCAAAGGCCTTGAAAAATTTGGGGAAAGACCTTGAGGATACACAGGACCAACTTGCTATCGCTCAATGGGATGCTGCTAGCTTCAAGCAACAATTTGAAGATCTACAGAAATGTTTTCATGACTTGCTGAGTACCATACTCAAGAGCGCTCAGAGCTGAAAAAGCAAGCAGAAGACGCCAAGTCGGATAGCACAAGAATACAACTTGCTTATGCTACTCTTGAGCGAGAAAAGGCCGAGTTAGCGAGGAAGAACGCCGCCTCCAAGTTGATGGAGGCTGAAAACAGGGCTGCCCTAGCGGAGGGCAATGTTGAAAGTGTCATCAAGTCGGCCGAAGAGTCCCGCAAGCAGCTGGCAGAGGCCCAGGAGGATGTGCAGGGCTTTGGTGAATTACTGATCAAATTTTTTGCACATATAATCCGTCACCGAAACATCTCTTGGATCGATGATTATCCGACTATCTTGGTCCATGTGTGGAGCCAAATTGTTGAATGGGAGAAAGAAGAACTCAAGGTAGATTCCATCGACGAGGACAAACTCATGGAAAAATATCTAAGAGATGACGAGCCGGCAAGTCTGGCTGAGGGGCGTCGCCTGATTGCTGCTGCCATGGAGGAGGAAAAGCAGAAGGCTAAACAAAAGAACATCTTGGAGCCTGGTTCTTCTTCCACTACCGCTGAAGCTTCTGAAGTAGAGGGATATGACCCCGAAAACCCGGAGATTCCTCAGGCATCTCTCTTATCCCCTATTCCTGAGATGGCGTCAGAGACGACAGTTACTATAGGTAACAAATCATCGGAAGGTATTTCTACATTTTCACCCCAATTCGTCAAAGCTGTCTCCACTTTCCATCACATAGTCGGGCAATCGATGAAGGACCCTTTGTTTTCTCCTGAGTTGATAACTATTGCTTCTCTTTCCGCAGGTGTTGAACCGTCCGAGAAGGCAAACGTGCCTCAGGGAACCACTCCCGAAGCAAAGTCAACAGAGAAGGCTGAAGGAGACAAGGGTAAGGCTGACGCTCCTCACGATGGCGAGATGATAGACGCCTTAAAGGATGACAGTGGAAATGAGGGACATTTGGAAGACCCTGAGGTGGCTATAGCTGGGGAGTCAAAAAGCGCTGATGACATCACTTTAGCTGCCTTGAAAGCCGAACAAGACAAGCGTATGCAGCTTAAAGTTGAAGACCTAGACCCCGAAAGCCTTAAGCCTCTCGCAGTAGTGGATGCTGGATCAAGGTTAGTTGTTAAGCTTTCGACTAGATCTATTACAGAAGAACTTGCTAAAACGTCTTCTCCTGATTCCAACGTTCCGACTCCCAGGAAAAAATCAACCGATTCCAGCACTTCAGTCTCAGGGAAGAAAAAACCAAAGCGCATCTTAATTGATGCTGAAAAAGAGGCGACGGATGCTCAGAAGGCTGCTAAAAAATCCATGTCCACTTCAACGTCTAAGTGATGAAGTGTTTTGCTTTATTTTAGCATTTAATTGGCCTACAATTGTTGCAGCGAGTGTGGCCCTCGCATCTTCTTTTTGCCTGTTTTCCTGTACAAACTCATACGTTTGTAAATAAAAAGAATTCATTTCCTGTAATGCCTGTTAGTCGTTAGTTCTGTACTTATGTAAAAATATAAATGCATGTCCTACTAAAGTTGTGTAATGGATTCATATGGAGGGGAATATGAGTGTACATGTATGCCCCCAGTCAATCTTGAAAAAATATTCAAGATTAAATTAAAAAGTCTAAATGTTCCCGATTCTCCGACGGGGGTCGCATTCCTTTCGTCATTGATGCCTGTTCTTTTCCGGCATCTTTTATACTTTCCTGTCTTATATCCAGGTTAGAGTTCCTGCTGAGGCGATCTCTCATCTTGGTGCACCTTCACGCCTCAGAGGACGTCGTCTTCCCGTCCTTTATACTCTCTCTCAATTCTTGAGAGTTAGAGTAAAGAATGTCGTCTTCCCATTCTTTTATGTCTTATTGTACAAACAGTCGTTGTGTTTGTTCGTGCATATAGGCCATCTCCAACTTTCCAGATTTTAATTTAATATCTCGTATTCCACAGTCACAATAGAATAATAGTTGAAGATATAAATAATGCAGGAAAGTAAATGGCACACGATATTTTTATAGTGGTTCGGCTAAGTCGTAGCCTACATCCACTTTATAGTCCTTTGTTCGCATCAACAGATTTTTCTAAGGCAAGTCGTGCCTTTTTACAGGGTTCATAAAAAAAACAAAAGGAAATACAACATCCCTAATTCAAATATCGCATCAAGTGTTGGGCATTCCAAGCCCTAGGCACTTCTTTGCCATCTACGGTCGTTAACTTGAAGGCTCCTATCTCAAGTTTCCGTTGGACGGTGAATGGTCCTTCCCACTTTGGACCGAGATGAGGAAGGAATGGAAAAACTCGCTTTAGCACCAAATCCCCTGGCTCAAAGGTTCTAAAGCGAACTTTCTTGTCATAATAGCGTGCCATCTGACGTCGATGTCTTGACGCACGCAAGTCTGCCTCGTCCCTTTTCTCTTCGACTTCATCAAAGGACTCGAGGAGGAGTGCCCGATTTGTCATCGGGTCATAATATGTCACCCTGTGAGAGGGAACTTCAAGCCCTACTGGGATTACCGCTTCCGAACCAAATGAGAGAGAGAAAGGAGTATGGCCAGTAGCTGTCTTAAACGTTGTCCGATATGCCCACAAAGCCAAGGGCAATTCATCCACCCATTTTGCTTTTGCACGTTCCAACCGCTTCTTGAGGATGGACTTTATGACTTTATTTATTGTTTCTACTTGCCCATTCGACTGTGGATGGGCGACTACAGTGTACCGCTTGTCAATCTTGTATTTCTGGCAGAAATTTTTGAATTCGGCACCATCTAACTGGGTTCCATTATCAGTTATAATGGTCCTTGGAATCCCAAATCGGCATATGATATTTCTAACCACGAAACTTATCACCTTTCTCGCTGTGATTTTGGTTAAGGGCTCAGCTTCCACCCACTTCGTTAAATAGTCCATGGTGACTATTGCATACTTCGCTCCTCCTTTGGTAATCGGTAGAACTCCGATGATGTCAATTCCCCACATAGCAAACGGCCACGGACTCATCATCGACTTGAGCTGGGTCGGTGGTGCTTTGGGGATCTTGGCGAACCTCTGGCATTTATCGCAGCGTCGTGAGTAATCAGCTGCATCTTTATTAATAGTGGGCCAAAAATACCCATACCACAACACCATTTTTGCTAAAGTCTGACCCCCCGTATGATTTCCACACTCACTTTCGTGTACTTCCCTTAGTACACGCTTGATGTCGTCGTGCGCTATACATCGTAACAGGGGCATAGAAAATCCTTGCCGATAAAGGGTATTATCTTGAACGACGTATCTGGTAGCTTTGTGAACTATGGCTCACCTCTCACTCTTCTTTGGCAGGAGTACTCCATTTCTAAGGAAATTCTTGATTGTGTCATCCACGACTCCCTCTCCGGTTCTGCTTCGAAAGCTAATTCAATTTCCATTAACTCAAAGCTTGGCGATCCCAACGTCTCAATTGAAACCATTTCGGTTTCCTCCGGATTGTCAGAACTTGCCAGCTTCGCTAGCCGGTCTGCCTTCTGCTTTTCAGCTCTTGGGATATGCGTTATGTTATACCATTCCAGGTTGCTCAACAACTCCTTCACTTTTCCAAGATAGGTAATAAGTCGAGGTCCCTGGGCCACAAACTCCTTTCTCACTTGGCAGATGACTATTTTGGAATCGCAGAATATATCCAATGCCTTTATTCCGAATTCCTTAGCAAGTTTCAGCCCGGCAATCAGGGCTTCACATTCAGAGTCATTATTGGTCGCTGAAAATTCTAGTCGCAGAGCATAATATAACGATCGTCCTTCAAGAGTAACTAAGACGACTCCAGCTCCGGACCTTCGGTCGTTCTTGGCTCCGTCTGTGTACAACTTCCATGGATCTAATTTTAATTCCTCCTCTGATTTGACCACCTTATCATCAATCGTTTCTTCCTCCGGAATTGTGAACTCTGCTATAAAGTCAGCCAGAGCTTGGCCCCTGATCGATCTCCGCGGCTGAAAATTTAAATCAAACTGACTTAATTCGATATTCCACTTGAACAACCGTCCTGATGCTTCAGGTCTTTGCAACACCTGTCTCAGAGGCTGATCAGTGTATATGATTATTGGGTGAGCTTGAAAATAATGGCGGAGTTTTCGGGAGGCGATCAGAAGGCTGCAAGAAAGCTTCTCAATCCTTGGGTAGTCACGTTCTGCAGCTGCCAATTTCTTACTTACTTAATATACCGGCCTTTGCACCTTTTCTTCTTCCCTGACCAAGGCGGTGCTAACGGCGTGAGCCGATACTGCTAGATAAACAAACAACTCTTCATGATCCACCGGCTTCGACAAAATCGGTGATCTGTGTAGTAAATCCAATAGATTTTGAAAGGCCTCAACACAGTCTGGAGTCCATTCGAATTTTTTCTTTCCCCTTTTTATCAAGTCAAAAAAGGGGACGCATTTGTCTGTTGCTTTGGAGATAAATCTACTCAACTCAGCCACTTTCCCCGCAAGACTTTGGACATCTTTGATTCTTCGTGGTTCCTCAATGTTCCTTATCGCTGCTATTTGACTGGGAATAACTTCAATTCCTCAAGAGCTCACGATGAAACCTAGAAACTTTCCAGATGCCACCTCAAATGAGCACTTCAAAGGATTAAGCTTCATCTGATACTTTCGCAGGATAACGAACATCTCTGCCAAGTCTTGCATATGGCTAGAGGACTGTCTCGATTTGACAAGCATATCGTCCACATAAACCTCCATAGTCTTCCCTATTTGGTTATAAAACATCCTATTCACCAAGCGTTGGTAGGTAGCTCCAGCATTTTTCAATCCGAAAGGCATGACCACATAGCAGTACAACCCCAAATTTGTAATGAAGCTCGTGTGCTCTTGATCGGGCACATGCATGGGAATCTGGTTGTATTCGGAATATGCATCCATAAAAGAAAGAAGTTCATGTCCCACTGTCGAATCCACAAGCTGGTCTATTCTGGGGAGTGGGAAGCTATCTTTCGGGAAGGCTTTGTTCAAGTCTGAAAAATCAATACACGTCTGCCACTTTCCATTTGACTTCTTTACCAAAACAGGATTCGATATCCAGCCGGGATATGTTGAATCACTAATAAATCCGTTCTCTTTCAGCTTCTCCACTTCTTCTTTCAGAGCTGCCGACCTCTCTGGGCCCAACATACGTCTCTTTTGCTTTACAGGCGGGTGTTTTAGGTTTATACTCAGCGAATGACTCATGATGGATGGTGATATCCCACAAATGTCAGCGTGGGTCTAGGCAAACACATCCAGGTTTGCCTTCAGAAAGTTAGCCAGTTCTTTGGCTCGGTGCGGATCCAACTGGGATCCAATCTTCAAAACTTTTGTTGTATCAGCTTCATCAATGGGTACATTGAAACGACCCGAACTTCCCCGGTCTCCGAAGAGAAGAGAAAGAACGAATTGTTTTGAGAACACGACAAAATAGAATGCAGATGAGAGAACATTTCATTGTATATTACAACAATGCACTAGATTACAAGAATATACAGAGTATAAATGAATATTACACAGAAATATCAGAGATTTAAATTACATTTAAATACATCGCAGCGGAAAATAATACAATACACAACTAGAAGAGATATACGGATACAAAGCTTTCCGGATATCATTCCAGCTGTAAACCAGGATCTTGTGAATATAAATCTTCAAAACCAAAACTCCTAGCTGCCCGTGTGGAAAACAGGGGCACCCAGAGTTTAGGTTAAAACAATAAACTCCAGGTCAGTCATGTGACTGGTGTGAGAACTAAAACAGTTATTTGAAGCTTTACTTTAAAAGAGAGTATTTCAAGGGACCACGCCGTATGACACGGAACGGGTTTCCTCCCAAGAATACTAGTGCATAGAATAAACAGCGCAATGCTTTTTCGAAAAATGAAGCTATTATAAGACCCAGGTCCCATCACACAATGCAACGCAAGCCGGAGGATAGGGTTTTCCCTTATAATAGCCAAACATGCTTGGTACGTTTAAAACAAATCATTTGATACTATAATATGTGTATAGTGTCAAAACAGTTCAATCATAAATATAAATCATAGACGGCATGGGTACCATATATCATGTCGCCATACTAGTTCAACAATTAAAACCGCAATACACGTATTGGAAATTGGATTTCCATCATGGTGGCTCCTGATTCGAAAGATCGATCGCGGAATGCAATTCACCACGGCTTACGTCCCCACAAGAGAAAACACCGTCTGCATCCACACATTTGGGACCGGAGTACCACCGCGGGTTACGTCCCAGCGAGAGAAAACACCGCTTACTCTATATATCCCTGAGCACTAGGCTCATCTCGGTCGACCGAATCCACGACACCACTAAGGTGCCCATCCACGAAAAATCATACTGATCAAACCATCAGTTTACCACCATACCGGGGTGTGAGGCTCGCGGATCAACGATATACACAAAGCCATGCTATATCAGCTGCACTTTGATCATCAACCACCAAACTTTGCTTTTCAACAAAAGTCTGGATCACTGCATCTCAGCATGCCACACTATCAATCCATATCGTACCACTGATTTCTGCCAATATATAACCTCTGAGCTCATATGTCTCAGAGAAGGGCGTTAAGCAAGAGAATAAATTCTCCGCCGCCAAACAGATATATATTTAGCAGAGATAAACAAATACAATATAAAGGAATACAATGTCAGACACACCATCCATTTACAAGTCCGTTCTAGGTCTGAATGAAACCGGAGGCACTTTCCTCGCATATCCATCCATCTCCAAGTACGTCTGGACGACCACCAACTATTTCCACCCTCTTGGGTGTACAACCCAATCAGGATCGTCAGTAATTATCCCAACGATGTGAAGACTTCCGGTCTTCAACCACCGTCTTCATCTTCGACATAGCGTCGAATCGATTATTCAGAATGGGTATAAACCCGGCCTTTCCGAACAACCCGCGTATATTAAAACGAATGTTACACAAACACAACATACGCCTCATTCCAATTCATATTCTCAGGGAAAAGTTCCCATTAATTTTATCCAAGATAAATTCTTTAAAATTTATCCTTTAATCTTCCTTTGGATGTCATTTCAAACCAAATTATGGTTTTCAAAAGTAGTCGAGATTAGCGAACCACACCGAAGTAATTATTTATTTTATTTCCCAATCCCAACCTATTCATCCCATGAAGCAAAACTGGTAATACTCCATATCTAATACTATGGTGTTATCGGTAAAATTAATTACCATTTCACGTTCAAATCTAATTAAAGATTTAACTATCGCTTTAGAGCAAAACTGGCGATACTCCATTCTCGCTCATTTCTAAATTTGATAATTTAGATTATAGATTCACATTTCAACCTAATTGCAGATTCGTTAAAACTCCTTTTACTGGGTTAAAGAACTAGGTGTTATTTAAAACACAGTTCACGACAAACCCAAATCACATTCTATTTGTTATCGGGTTAAAGAACTAGTGTTATTTAAAACACCATTCACGATAAACCCATTTCAAATCCAATCAAATATATTAGAAATTCCGATTATTTAAAACCCCTTTTTAAATCTAATTTATTTATTTAAAAATAATTGGGTTTTAAATTTAGTTCAAAACTAGTTCATTTCGATAAAAATCCATTTTTACCTTTTCAAATATGGAGTTTTTCATCCCATTTTTTCCCAAATCATTTCTTATGATTTTACACAAATTTTTGATATTTTTAATAATTTTATCAAGGCCCGTACAGTCGATTTCCAACAACGGCCATCAAACTGCACTTATAGCGACCTTTTTCAAATTTGATTTGGACGTATCTCCAAATCCAACCGTTAGATTTTGAATTTCTAATATTCGTTAGAAAGCTCTTTTCGATACGAACCCAACGGTTCCGGTTTTAGGAGAATCCGACGGTCGGATCTCCCGTAATGTCCGTTTGAAATAAATGGTCGAAATTCACGAACTACCGCGGCGCGGCGCGTTCTATTCAGGCCATTATATTATATATATAATATATATAATATATATTTCGTCGATTTCTATTTAAAACGAATTTTATAAATAGTTTTGAATTCGTTTCAAAACAATTTCAACCTTTATTTCAAATTCAAATCAAAATTGATTTTTCTATCCTAAATCCTTTTTACTTTCATTTCTATTTGATTTCAATTCAAATTGATTTTAATTCGATTCGAATTCATTTCGTTTTCTATTCAATTTAAATTCAATTCGTTTTCTATTCAATTCAATTCGAAATCGTTTTATATTCAATTCATTTCGAAATCGTTTTATATTCAATTCATTTCGAAATCGTTTTATATTCAATTCATTTCGAAATCGTTTTCTAATCAATTCAAATCAAGTTCGTTTTCTATTCAATTCAAATCAAATTTGTTTTCTATTCAATTCAAATCAAATTTGTTTTCTAATCAATTCAAATCGAATTTCGTTTTCAATTCATTTTAAATTTGTTTTCTATTCAATTCAAATCAAATTTGTTTTCTAATCAATTCAAATCAAATTTGTTTTCTAATCAATTCAAATCAAATTCGTTTTCTATTCAATTCAAATCAAATTTGTTTTCTATTCAATTCAAATCAAATTTGTTTTCTAATCAATTCAAATCAAATTTGTTTTCTAATATTCAAATCAAATTCGTTTTCTATTCAATTCAAATCAAATTTGTTTTCTATTCAATTCAAATCAAATTTGTTTTCTAATCAATTCATATCAAATTTGTTTTCTAATCAATTCAAATCAAATTTGTTTTCTAATCAATTCAAATCAAATTTGTTTTCTAATCAATTCAAATTGAATTTCGTTTTCTATTCAATTCATTTTAAATTTGTTTTCTATTCAATTCATTTCGAAATCACTTTATATTCAATTCATTTCGAAATCACTTTATATTCAATTCATTTCGAAATCACTTTATATTCAATTCATTTCGAAATCACTTTATATTCAATTCATTTCGAAATGAATAAAATCGATATAAATATCGTTCACGTCAAAATGGCGTCAATCTAATCAACACGGCTTCATATACTTCTATTTTCAAATATTCTATTTCGAATATTTCCTATTATCAAAATATTTGTTATTATCAAAATATTTCGTTCAACACATGACTAATCTCAACGGATGAGTACTGTCAACACATGAACCTTTATATTATATTGATAAAGATGTAAATTTTATTATTAAAATATTTCGTTCAACACATGACTAATCTCAACGGATGAGTACTGTCAACACATGAACCTTTATTTTATATTGATAAAGATGTAAATTTTATTATTAAAATATTTCGTTCAACACATGACTAATCTCAACGGATGAGTACTGTCAAAACATGAACCTTTATATTATATTGATAAAGATGTAAATTTTATTATTAAAATATTTCGTTCAACACATGACTAATCTCAACGGATGAGTACTGTCAACACATGAACCTTTATTTTATATTATTCTTTATCTTCTAAATTGGAATGAGGCCCAATCAATCACCATATAAAATTAATTATATGGATTTTCATACAACACATGTATATAATAGCATTGAAAAATAATCAACCATCGACCAAAGTGCACTACACTGTATAAGCATCAAATATAGGTATCTAACGCTTATAACAGCCTGTCAATCAATCGATCGACATACTTAATCAATCAGGATGAGTGAACTTCAAATTTCATCCCAACACCCGTATGGGGTTTCAAATGAACAAACACAGATTTTTATTTGTGCAGTTGGGCGATGTGTAAAATTTATCGTCCCAATCAATGTCCTTCAAATATGTGTACATAAACAAACCGTCCGGTTTGTAAATGAATATTTATTTATTCACATTCACGTTAAAAATTATATTTTTAACGATAAAACATTTTATCTTCACACATGAATTTTTATTCCGTTCATTTACAAATAAAAATGATATTTTTATTTTTCTAACTTATTTTAGAAAATTTCGACGGCATAACGGCATGATACTAGAAACGGGACGAGGCCTAGCCTTATCCTCGGTCTAGTGAAGGTCCACGCCATTCACACATCAATCAAATCAATTCATTTCACCAAACAATTCAATTCAAACAAAATATTCTAACTAACCACACAACCAAACAATTTAACAAACAAGCCATCCATGGTCTGTGGATGACGGGTGTCAGGTGCTACTAAACACCGTCTGCATCCTAGTATATATATATATTAACTAGAAAAAGAAATTTTGAGTGAGAAGTTCTCACCAATAGCTATCCTAACTCCATGACACTTCCTATGTAGAACATCTCCACCGTGCTCGCCTTTCTTCACTTTCGTTGCCCGTAGCCACTACATATATAAGAATCCAATTTTTACTATTCTATTCAATATATAAAAATCGAATTTTTACTATGCTATTCAATATATAAAAATCGAATTTTTACTATGCTATTCATAAAAAAAATCACGCCTTTCAGTATATAAAAATATCGTCTTCATTATATAAAGATATCGTCTTCATTTATATAAAAATTGAATCTTTCCTATAAATAAAAATCCGACCTTTATAATGTTACTCACATCTTTATAGTGTTATCTAGATAATAAAAATCAAATCTTTTTGCATATAAAATTCTATTCTTTTATAACTAAAAATCAAACCTCTTTATAAAGATAAAAATTAAATCTTTTTATAAAGAAAAATCACATCTTCTCAATTTTTAAAAAATCAAAGCTTTTCGAAGTTATTCATATGATAAAACCATATTTTTATATAAATAAAACTCACTTCTTTATTGTTTTAAAATCGAATCTTTATATTTTTAAAATCGACTCTTTTTCAATATAAAGATCTTACCTTTTTATTTTAAACTATATATATATATATATTTCATTTCACAACAATGCTCACTTATATGAAAATTCGTAATTGAAAACTAACACTTTTAACACCAAGTTATTTTCTATAAATATCACATCTTTAAATCATCGCTATTTTAAAAATAATGCAAATTTAGTTTAGAAATTCATGTTATCTATTTATGAAAATTCAGTTTTATTTTTTTTTATTTTTTTTTACTAAACCAAATTTCAGATTTTAACCAAACTAAATTAATAACTAAATAGTTAAGTAAATAAATTACCTTTTCATGTATTGTTCCTCTCAGACACGTTGAACCCTCCTTGTCGCAACCTAGGGTTGCAGATTTCGCGCCGTACGAGACCCGAGCAGATGAACGGAGCAGCTCATGTCGAAGAGCTCTGAGAGGCGCCCCAACCGCTGCCACGGCGGTGAACTCGACGCCCTGATGGTGGATGAAAACGGGCGCGACGGCGGCTACTTTGCAGCGAGAAATCGAACTCCACACTCAACAATAAATCCTCTAACTACTATGGATTGGAAGAGCAAAGAAAATAGATTGATTTTGCCTTTGGAATTTCGTGATTTCATTAAGAGAATCAAAAGAAAAGTTGAAGGGAAAGATCGAGCCCTTTTCCACCGTGTTTGGGAGCAGCGGGTTGAAGGTTTGACCGCGGCGAAAACCTTTGACTTAGTTTGACCAGGGATGGATATGTGTATATATATATAATTTTATTATATTAAATTCTAATTATTTCTCTAAAAACAAATCTTCACATACTAACTCTAAACGAATCCCAACGACTGTCGCCCCTAGCTAAATACCCCCATTCCGGATACAATGAGATATGTTTCATTAGCCAATTTGACTGTTACGATCAGTTTTCGTTGAATTTAAAATATGAATCTTTATATATTCAATTTAAATGCACATTTCATTTTACCGGGGTCACATACTAACTAGAAAAATTCTAGAAAAATATTTTCTAGCTTCGTATTGACAATACGGTCCTAACAAAACTAATTTCGTCGAATTCTGAGACCGTTGGAAAAATGGCCATTTTCCAGTCGATTAAAATCAACTGAAACTGGTCAAACGCGTTTTTCTTTGCCACGCTCACATATTGATTCGAAAAATTATGAAATTTGGAATCTAGCAATAATTTGACATCACGGACGCAACAAAAGTTGTTTCGTCGAAATCCGAGGTCGTTTGCAAAATGTCAATCTTTAAGGGCCTGAATTCCATAGCGACTATTCAGAATTTTCAACTAGACATATCTTTTGATTCCCGCTATGAAATTTCGATTTTTCGGATTCGTTGGAAAGATATCATCAATTAGATCCTAATGTTTTTGGTTTCACTGAAATCGGGATTGTTTTGCACCCGGTACGTTCAATTGAAGTTTGAAATCGAATTATCGAACTACCGCGCCATTTTCAATTCTATTTATAATTATATATAAATATTTATATTCTAACGACGATCTATATAATATATACGTTCTAATTCCATTCAAAATAAATTTCTCGTCGATATTATTTAAAATAATCTATTTTAAATGTTCAAAATTCGCTAAAATTGCCAAAATAAAAATTTTAAACTGGCCCAGATTTCCGGGTTATTACAATCTCCCCCACTTAAAACTTTTCATCCCCGAAAAGGAACAAAGTCGAAAGTAGTTTGATTAATTAACTCTACGTTCGATCCGGCTTGCATTCTCCAACTTTTCAGTTTCTGAGAATTTTCAAATTCTTCAAAAATTTGGCTAACACCCTAAATTTTCGAAAAATTTCGCCATAACCTCCCCTGCACCGGGAGCCACGAGAAAATCCCGAAATTGCCATATAGGCCTTCTGATCTCAAAAGGAAAAAGAAAAAGCCAAGCGGCTAGCCAATAGGCTCATAAAATCATCATCACCCAAACAAAACAGTAAATTATATTAAACATGTACCTATTTGTCGGGCAAACAAATTTTATTCTCTGCTCTAGCCTCCTTGCTATGACCTGTTCAATGTAAGTACAAGTATATGCAAGCAAATGCGACCAAATTTTCAATACAATTCAATATTTGATACAATTAGGCGTAATGGATCAAAATTATCAAACAAATATATAAACAACACAAACATCAATCCATTAGTTGATTAGCTTTTCAAATTCATAACTTTGATACATAGTCAAAAAATCAGATTTTGGATGCAAAATCACAAAAATAAGCCCTATCTAATTTTAGTTCTCACACCAGTCAATAGGAAATATATAGAAATCTCACTTTCGTCACTCGAATATAAACGCTGATAATGTGATCACAATTATCAGTATCATCCCCGGGCGACTAGAGTGTGATTCTATATCTATCCAGTATATTAAAACATCAAATATACGCGGATCAGATGTATACGTAAAATCTTTATATACTGCATTGTCCAAATCAATATAAATAAATAATCAAATACGAATAATTGATTTAAATTTTCAAAACAAAAATTTGTTTTCACTTTCAAAAATATACTATTAACACTCGTTCTAGGATACTACTGATCCCATCTCTAACGAGTCATTCTCGTTGGATATTACTAATCCAATTTCTGATGAATTCTTTCGTATGGTTCTAATGTGTCTTGTTCTCTGAGCTTTGTAAACCAAAGCTCTGATACCAACTGAAACGACCCGAACTTCCCCGGTCTCCGAAGAGAAGAGAAAGAACGAACTGTTTTGAGAACACGACAAAATAGAACGCAGACGAGAGAACATTTCATTGTATATTACAACAATGCACCAGATTACAAGAATATACAGAGTATAAATGAATATTACACAGAAATATCAGAGATTTAAATTACATTTAAATACATCGCAGCGGAAAATAATACAATACACAACTAGAAGAGATATACGGATACAAAGCTTTCCGGATATCATTCCAGCTGTAAACCAGGATCCTGTGAATATAAATCTGCAAAACCAAAACTCCTAGCTGCCCGTGTGGAAAATAGGGGCACCCAGAGTTTAGGTTAAAACAATAAACTCCAGGTCAGTCATGTGACTGGTGTGAGAACTAAAACAGTTATTTGAAGCTTTACTTTAAAAGAAAGTAATTCAAGGGACCACGCCGTATGACACGGAACGGGTTTCCTCCCAAGAATACTAGTGCATAGAATAAACAGCGCAATGCTTTTTCGAAAAATGAAGCTATTATAAGACCCAGGTCCCATCACACAATGCAACGCAAGCCGGTGGATAGGGTTTTCCCTTATAATAGCCAAACATGCTTGGTACGTTTAAAACAAATCATTTGATACTATAATATGTTTATAGTGTCAAAACAGTTCAATCATAAATATAAATCATAGACGGCATGGGTACCATATATCATGTCGCCATACTAGTTCTACAATTAAAACCGCAATACACGTATTGGAAATTGGATTTCCATCATGGTGGCTCCTGATTCGAAAGATCGATCGCGGAATGCAATTCACCATGGCTTACGTCCCCACAAGAGAAAACACCGTCTGCATCCACACATTTGGGACCGGAGTACCACCGCGGCTTACGTCCCAGCGAGAGAAAACACCGCTTACTCTATATATCCCTGAGCACTAGGCTCATCTCGGTCGACCGAATCCACGACACCACTAAGGTGCCCATCCACGAAAAAGCATAATGATCAAACCATCAGTTTACCACCATACCGGGGTGTGAGGCTCGCGGATCAACGCTATACACAAAGCCATGCTATATCAGCTGCGCTTTGATCATCAACCACCAAACTTTGCTTTTCAACAAAAGTCTGGATCACTGCATCTCAGCATGCCACACTATCAATCCATATCGTACCACTGATTTCTGCCAATATATAACCTCTGAGCTCATATGTCTCAGAGAAGGGCGTTAAGCAAGAGAATAAATTCTCCGCCGCCAAACAGATATATATTTAGCAGAGATCAACAAATACAATATAAAGGAATACAATGTCAGACACACCATCCATTTACAAGTCCGTTCTAGGTCTGAACGAAACCGGAGGCACTTTCCTCGCATATCCATCTCCAAGTACGTCTGGACGACCACCAACTATTTCCATCCTTTTGGGTGTATAGCCCAATCAGGATCGTCAGTAATTATCCCAACGATGTGAAGACTTCCGGTCTTCAACCACCGTCTTCATCTTCGACATATCGTCGAATCGATTATTCAGAATGGGTATAAACCCGGCCTTTCCGAACAACCCGCGTATATTAAAACGAATGTTACACAAACACAACATACGCCTCATTCCAATTCATATTCTCAGGGAAAAGTTCCCATTAATTTTATCCAAGATAAATTCTTTAAAATTTATCCTTTAATCTTCCTTTGGATGTCATTTCAAACCAAATTATGGTTTTCAAAAGTAGTCGAGATTAGCGAACCACACCGAAGTAATTATTTATTTTATTTCCCAATCCCAACCTATTCATCCCATGAAGCAAAACTGGTAATACTCCATATCTAATACTATGGTGTTATCGGTAAAATTAATTACCATTTCACGTTCAAATCTAATTAAAGATTTAACTATCGCTTTGGAGCAAAACTGGCGATACTCCATTCTCGCTCATTTCTAAATTTGATAATTTAGATTATAGATTCACATTTCAACCTAATTGCAGATTCGTTAAAACTCCTTTTACTGGGTAAAAGAACTAGGTGTTATTTAAAACACAGTTCACGACAAACCCAAATCACATTCTATTTGTTATCGGGTTAAAGAACTAGTGTTATTTAAAACACCGTTCACGATAAACCCATTTCAAATCCAATCAAATATATTAGAAATTCCAATGATTTAAAACCCCTTTTTAAATCTAATTTATTTATTTAAAAATAATTGGGTTTTAAATTTAGTTCAAAACTAGTTCATTTCGATAAAAATCCATTTTTACCTTTTCAAATATGGAGTTTTTCATCCCAATTTTTCCCAAATTATTTCTTATGATTCTACACAAATTTTTGATATTTTTAATAGTTTTATCAAGGCCCGTACAGTCGATTTCCAACAACGGCCATCAAACTGCACTTATAGCGACCTTTTTCAAATTTGATTTGGACGTATCTCCAAATCCAACCGTTAGATTTTGAATTTCAATTATTCGTTAGAAAGCTCTTTTCGATACAAACCCAACGGTTCCGGTTTTAGGAGAATCCGACTGGCGGATCTCCCGTAATGTCCGTTTGAAATAAATGGTCGAAATTCACGAACTGTCGCGGCGCGGCGCGTCCTATTCAGGCCATTATATTATATATATAATATATATTTCGTCGATTTCTATTTAAAACGAATTTTATAAATAGTTTTGAATTCGTTTCAAAACTATTTCAACCTTTATTTCAAATTCAAATCAAAATTGAATTTTCTATCCTAAATCCTTTTTACTTTCATTTCTATTTGATTTCAATTCAAATCGATTTTAATTCGATTCAAATTCATTTCGTTTTCTATTCAATTTAAATTCAATTCGTTTTCTATTCAATTCAATTCGAAATCGTTTTATATTCAATTCATTTCGAAATCGTTTTATATTCAATTCATTTCGAAATCGTTTTATATTCAATTCATTTCGAAATCGTTTTCTAATCAATTCAAATCAAGTTCGTTTTCTATTCAATTCAAATCAAATTTGTTTTCTATTCAATTCAAATCAAATTTGTTTTCTAATCAATTCAAATCGAATTTCGTTTTCAATTCATTTTAAATTTGTTTTCTATTCAATTCAAATCATATTTGTTTTCTAATCAATTCAAATCAAATTTGTTTTCTAATCAATTCAAATCAAATTCGTTTTCTATTCAATTCAAATCAAATTTGTTTTCTATTCAATTCAAATCAAATTTGTTTTCTAATCAATTCAAATCAAATTTGTTTTCTAATCAATTCAAATCAAATTCGTTTTCTATTCAATTCAAATCAAATTTGTTTTCTATTCAATTCAAATCAAATTTGTTTTCTAATCAATTCAAATCAAATTTGTTTTCTAATCAATTCAAATCAAATTTGTTTTCTAATCAATTCAAATCAAATTTGTTTTCTAATCAATTCAAATCGAATTTCGTTTTCTATTCAATTCATTTTAAATTTGTTTTCTATTCAATTCATTTCGAAATCACTTTATATTCAATTCATTTCGAAATGAATAAAATCGATATAAATATCGTTCACGTCAAAATGGCGTCAATCTAATCAACACGGCTTCATATACTTCTATTTTCAAATATTCTATTTCAAATATTTCCTATTATCAAAATATTTGTTATTATCAAAATATTTCGTTCAACACATGACTAATCTCAACGGATGAGTACTGTCAACACATGAACCTTTATATTATATTGATAAAGATGTAAATTTTATTATTAAAATATTTCGTTCAACACATGACTAATCTCAACGGATGAGTACTGTCAACACATGAACCTTTATTTTATATTGATAAAGATGTAAATTTTATTATTAAAATATTTCGTTCAACACATGACTAATCTCAACGGATGAGTACTGTCAACACATGAACCTTTATATTATATTGATAAAGATGTAAATTTTATTATTAAAATATTTCGTTCAACACATGACTAATCTCAACGGATGAGTACTGTCAACACATGAACCTTTATTTTATATTATTCTTTATCTTCTAAATTGGAATGAGGCCCAATCAATCACCATATAAAATTAATTATATGGATTTTCATACAACACATGTATATAATAGCATTGAAAAATAATCAACCATCGACCAAAGTGCACTACACTGTATAAGCATCAAATATAGGTATCTAACGCTTATAACAGCCTGTCAATCAATCGATCGACATATTTAATCAATCAGGATGAGTGAACTTCAAATTTCATCCCAACACCCGTGTGGGGTTTCAAATCAACAAACACAGATTTTTATTTGTGCAGTTGGGCGATGTGTAAAATTTATCGTCCCAATCAATGTCCTTCAAATAGGTGTACATAAACAAACCGTATGGTTTGTAAATAAATATTTATTTATTTACACTCACGTTAAAAATTATATTTTTTACGATAAAACATTTTATCTTCACACATGAATTTTTATTCCGTTCATTTACAAATAAAAATGATATTTTTATTTTTCTAACTTATTTTAGAAAATTTCGGCGGCATAACGACACGATACTAGAAACGGGACGAGGCCTAGCCTTATCCCCGGTCTAGTGAAGGTCCACGCCATTCACACATCAATCAAATCAATTCATTTCACCAAACAATTCAATTCAAACAAAATATTCTAACTAACCACACAACCAAACAATTTAACAAACAAGCCATCCATGGTCTGTGGATGACGGGTGTCGGGTGCTACTAAACACCGTCTGCATCCTAGTATATATATATATTAACTAGAAAAAGAAATTTTGAGTGAGAAGTTCTCACCAATAGCTATCCTAACTCCACGACACTTCCTATGTAGAACATCTCCACCGTGCTCGCCTTTCTTCACTTTCGTTGCCCGTAGCCACTACATATATAAGAATCGAATTTTTACTATGCTATTCAATATATAAAAATCGAATTTTTACTATGCTATTCAATATATAAAAATCGAATTTTTACTATGCTATTCAATATATAAAAATCGAATTTTTACTATGCTATTCATAAAAAAAATCACGCCTTTCATTATATAAAAATATCGTCTTCATTATATAAAGATATCGTCTTCATTTATATAAAAATAGAATCTTTCCTATAAATAAAAATCCGACCTTTATAATGTTACTCACATCTTTATAGTGTTATCTAGATAATAAAAATCAAATCTTTTTGCATATAAAATTCTATTCTTTTATAACTAAAAATCAAACATCTTTATAAAGATAAAAATTAAATCTTTTTATAAAGAAAAATCACATCTTTTCAATTTTTAAAAAATCAAAGCTTTTCGAAGTTATTCATATGATAAAACCATATTTTTATATAAATAAAACTCACTTCTTTATTGTTTTAAAATCGAATCTTTATATTTTTAAAATCGACTCTTTTTCAATATAAAGATCTCACCTTTTTATTTTAAACTATATATATATATATATATATATTTCATTTCACAACAATGCTCACTTATATGAAAATTCGTAATTGAAAACTAACACTTTTAACACCAAGTTATTTTCTATAAATATCACATCTTTAAATCATCGCTATTTTAAAAATAATGCAAATTTAGTTTAGAAATTCATGTTATCTATTTATGAAAATTCAGTTTTATTTTTATTTATTTTTATTTTATTTTATTTTTACTAAACCAAATTTCAGATTTTAACCAAACTAAATTAATAACTAAATAGTTAAGTAAATAAATTACCTTTTCATGTACTGTTCCTCTCAGACACGTTGAACCCTCCTTGTCGCAACCTAGGGTTGCAGATTTCGCGCCGTACGAGACCCGAGCAGATGAACGGAGCAGCTCATGTCGAAGAGCTCTGAGAGGCGCCCCAACCGCTGCCACGGCGGTGAACTCGACGCCCTGATGGTGGATGAAAACGGGCGCGACGGCGGCTACTTTGCAGCGAGAAATCGAACTCCACACTCAACAATAAATCCTCTAATTACTATGGATTGGAAGAGCAAAGAAAATAGATTGATTTTGCCTTTGGAATTTCGTGATTTCATTAAGAGAATCAAAAGAAAAGTTGAAGGGAAAGATCGAGCCCTTTTCCACCGTGTTTGGGAGCAGCGGGTTGAAGGTTTGACCGCGGCGAAAACCTTTGACTTAGTTTGACCAGGGATGGATATGTGTATATATATATAATTTTATTATATTAAATTCTAATTATTTCTCTAAAAACAAATCTTCACATACTAACTCTAAACGAATCCCAACGACTGTCGCCCCTAGCTAAATACCCCCATTCCGGATACAATGAGATATGTTTCATTAGCCAATTTGACTGTTACGATCAGTTTTCGTTGAATTTAAAATATGAATCTTTATATATTCAATTTAAATGCACATTTCATTTTACCGGGGTCACATACTAACTAGAAAAATTCTAGAAAAATATTTTCTAGCTTCGTATTGACGATACGGTCCTAACAAAACTAATTTCGTCGAATTCTGAGACCGTTGGAAAAATGGCCATTTTCCAGTCGATTAAAATCAACTGAAACTGGTCAAACGCGTTTTCCTTTGCCACGCTCACATATTGATTCGAAAAATTATGAAATTTGGAATCTAGCAATAATTTGACATCACGGACCCAACAAAAGTGGTTTCGTCGAAATCCGAGGTTTTTTGCAAAATGTCAATCTTTAAGGGTCTGAATTCCATAGCGACTATTCAGAATTTTCAACTGGACATATCTTTTGATTCCCACTATGAAATTTCGATTTTTCGGATTCGTTGGAAAGATATCATCAATTAGATCCTAATGTTTTTGGTTTCACTAAAATCCGGATTGTTTTGCACCCGGTACGTTCAATTGAAGTTTGAAATCGAATTATCGAACTACCGCGCCATTTTCAATTCTATTTATAATTATATATAAATATTTATATTCTAACGACGACCTATATAATATATACGTTCTAATTCCATTCAAAATAAATTTCTCGTCGATATTATTTAAAATAATCTATTTTAAATGTTCAAAATTCGCTAAAATTGCCAAAATAAAATTTTTAAACTGGCCCAGATTTCCGGGTTATTACATACATCCACTGTCGTTTCATTAGGAGTTGCTTTTCTATCCTCTGGTTCCTCATCTTCTCCGGGATCCAGGTCTTCGGGCATTCCCTTGGGCAACTCCTTCGGGGCTGATCCCTCTAATTGCTACGCCAAACCCTCCCTTGGAGGAGGTGAAGTACTTTTAGTCTTGATGTTGAGTCCCTTCATCAGCATTTTTAATTCAGCAATATAACAAGCTCGTCCGGAAACTTGGTCTCTCCTCATTACTCCTGTTCCGGCTTCAGTTGGGAACTTTAGCAATAAGCACCATGGTGCAATACAAGCCCTGAGCTCTGCAAGGGCAGGCCTTCCTAAAAATGTATTGTAGGGCGAATCTATATCTAGCACTACGAACTAAAGCATTCGTACTCTTCGATGATCCCCTTGTCCCAATGTTACGGGTAATTCTATATACCCCATTGGAGCTGTCGATGCCCCATTGAAGCCTCGGATCCAACCTTCACTGGGCTTCAAATCTCCAGACTCGAGTCTCATCTGATCAAACGACTTCTTAAACAAAATGTTGACAGAGCTTCCATTGTCCACTAGTACCTTATGAACCAGTGCCGGCTCAATAGTAGTGGTAATAACCAACGGATCTTCGGTAGGTGATTGGATTCCGGTGTCGTCTCTGCTACGGAACACCACATCATCGAACATTGTCCTCTGCTATTTCACAGGGGTGATATCTTCCAAATCACTGCACTCGTCCACATCTATGTGCTTAACTTTATTAACATATTGGTCCATTGCTCTAAATCTGTAGATAGCTGGATAGAGTCCACCTACTATGGTGTTAATGACAATCCCTTTGCCTTTTTGTTGCGCTGTAGGCTTGGGAGCAGACTGATTCTGGTTTGGGGCCTGTCCTCCTTGCCCCCTGTCCCTTGGGGCAGCCTTATACTCATCCAACTTACCTTCACGCAACAACTTCTCAACTACATGTCTAAAGTGTCGACATTCGTTCGTTGAATGTCCGTGAGTTCCGTGAAATAAACAAAAAAATTCGGTAGCAATTTCTTTCTCTATCAAATCTCGTGGCAGTGGTTTTTTGTATTGTAAAACATTATACGTGTCCAAATAAATGTTTTCCAACGTGTCATTCAACGGTGAATAATTTTCAAAAGTTTGGAACTGGGGTCTTTTGTCAGAATTACTTCCTCGGTTCCTGTTTCTCCTATTACCATTCCCATTACGGTTGTTGTTGCCCCCATTTCCATTATTATTGTTTCCATTCTTGTTTCCAACATTCACTTCGACTTTCCCAGAGCTTTCTCCAGACTGCTTTACAACAACATTACTCTGAACAGCTTCTTTTGAGGCCGCTCCGGATATCCTCTTTCTGTTTGCCCGTGCTTCCTCCCGTCTTAATTGAATATCGGCCTTCTCATAAAACAACTCTCTTGTGGGAGGCGGCTTCCCAGAAAGATAATCTCCAAACTCTGAATCAGGATCAA
This sequence comes from Allium sativum, assembly GCA_030737875.1. NCBI lineage: Eukaryota > Viridiplantae > Streptophyta > Magnoliopsida > Asparagales > Amaryllidaceae > Allium > Allium sativum. The sequence goes on along the minus strand of JASFAX010002995.1, from coordinate 2,619 downwards.
CTCCCTCCATTAAGGCCATCAAGATGGTAGGCTCATGAGGGTCGCTAACTTCTATTACAGCTAAATTGAAACGGTCTAGATATGACTTCAAGGATTCACCCGGCGCTTGCTTAATTCTCGATAATTCGATAACAGTCTTAGACTTACGGTCGTGAAGTCGGAATTGATTCATAAAACGTTCACTTAATTCTTTGAAATTCGATATCGATCGAGGAGGAAGTCGGGTAAACCATAGTAATGCTACGTCTTCTAAGTAAATCGAAAAAGCCTTACACTTCACAGCATCAGGAGCAGCTGCAACATTCATAAGCCATGCGTATCGCATTAGATGTTGTCCCGGGTCAGTTCTCCCATTATATCTATCCATCTGCGGCAAATTAAAACGTCGGGGGAACTTAAAGTCAAGAAGGTCATCAGTAAAGGGAGTATGGCTTCGCTCAATACCATAATCTTCATTGGTGTAGTTTCGGCTCTCAGACATGATCTGGCGTACCATAGCCCATACATCAGCATTGGTCAAGGATCGTTCAGGCTCCCTGGCTCTGATGTTAGGGTTTCCTCTAGGCTTCTGATCAGGGGACACCCTCCTTCTTCTAGTGGCTTCGGCTCTGCTTTGCTCCCTACGTTCCCGGTCGATCTCGGGAGGAAGGGGCTGGAGCATTTGTCCCTGAGTGGGGTTGGTAAGGTTAGGATCTCTAGGCAGAACATGAGATCCTCGCATTGGTAACAGCATGGGCTCTCTCAAGCTCGGGTCATCGGGTCCTAACACACGAGCAGCGTCCTCGCGGGATCCCAGAGATCCGAAAGTCATTTGTTTCAAATTCTGAGGTCGTTCAAGCGGTCTTCTTTCACGAGGTCGTTCTTCCTCAGAAGAAGAAGAGTGATCCATTGCAGTGTGATGAACTGGGGAAGGGGTCCTCTGCCTTCGGAGCTCGCCAATTTCCCTACTCATGATTCTCATATTCTCTTGCATCATAAGGTTGGTGCACTCGTGGATTCTCATAGCCTCCCTAGTGCTCTCAAGCATGTCGAGAAGGCACGAAAAATCTCCTTGGGTGACAGGCGCAGATGGATTGATCTGGTCATTGGTCCTGGTGGCTGGAGTCAGAGCATTTGGAGGGGCTCGAGTAGAGGTTCCAGCATCACCTATAGTCGGATCGGATCGGAGCAAAGTGACCTGGCCGGATCGGTTCGGGTGGGGGGAGCGCACCTCTTCAACATCTTCTATTCGGGTCAGATCGGAGCTTTCCCTCTGCGACCAGTTCGGATTTCCTGAGCCAGTCCGATCCGCTCCCGAGATTTGCCCACGAGACCTCGTCACGACCGCGTTTTGCTGATCTACACCAACTTCGTTCCCTCGACTGGTTTTAACTTCCTTGCCTTTTCCTTTGGCCATAATTCTTCAACAATCAACCAACAAGTACTTAAAAGCGTCGGAAATTGGGGATTAACTTCTTTGAACTCAACGGTCCAAAAAGTAGAATGATAATCCAGAAAAACAGAGAATTCAAATGATTCTCAGTGAAAGCACCAAAATGTTAGACCAAAAAGTGGTTCTAACACCCAAATTGATTAAAATTACGATAAAATGAGATCAAAAACAGAAAAGAGACAAAAGATTTATAGTGGTTCGGCGTTAAAGAGCCTACGTCCACTTTATATCACTTTGTTTGATGATGTAGATGAAAATACAACAAGATATTCATTCAATCTCACTCATTTTTCATATACATTCACTCAATTATCCTCAAAATACACTTTGAATGATGATTTGGATTGTTTGGGAGTGCTGGAATTCGGTTCTCAAAGATACTCAAACTCTCAGAGTGCCAAAAGTCCCTTTCAAACGACCCTTGGGGGTCTATTTATAGGTGGAAGCTTCTCCAGAATTCGGTTCGGATTGGGCCTACGTGGCTCCTATCCCACCACTTTCGAGTTCAGATGGATTTTGGTATTGACAGCGCATAGGGTTAGTGGTAGACGTGGTCAGAACGTGGGTGTAACCACCCCGAGTATTAAGGAGAACGTGGGGTAAGAGCTGCTGTAACTTCGGGATCGGATTGGGCATGCTAGCTTGCGAGTGCTCGGATCGGATATATACCATCCGCTCCGGTCCGGTTTGAAATGGACTCTAACTTGTCTACTTTCTGTTCCACTCCGATCCATTGTGGTAGTGACCATCCGATCCGATCCGACCTGCTTTGGGAAGTAGTGTTCTTCAATGCTTGAGATCCTAACTTTTTGACTTTGTGTAGCCTAGTTCACAAAGTAGGCTAACATATATATAATATAGTTTTTTACCTAAAAGTTGCATATATGAATATAGTTTTCATTCCAAAACTTGCATAGGCTATAGTCACAAACTTGCATAAAACTATGTAAGTCATAGATCTAAATCTAAAGGTGTAATCTTGCATATATGTGAATCCAATTTCTACCTAAACTTGCATATAGTCATTTTATTTGATTCACATGTAAATTGGTGTATAATTCATATTGAAACTAGCATATAATCTACACCCAAACTTGCATATAAAATGATGTCAAACGTGAATCAAGTTGAACATTGGTGATTTGGCATATGAAAAGGGATCCACAACAAAACTATCATTATGAACA